>JANRGW010020652.1:0-32530 GCA_024733675.1 Psilopsiagon aymara
CAATTCTGTCTCTCTGCACTGGCTAGAAACAAATCCTTTTACCAGGAGTGCGTTTTAATGGTAAGCATGCTTTGCTTAAATCACCAAAACCTAAACTGTATAATATTCAATTTTTTACCAACCCCAGATCCAAAGCTTTTTCTTGAGAGCAATGTACAGAAGTGTAGTAGAAGAATTAGTATTACAGAACTAAACCAGATTAGAAGGGAATGTGAATTAGATTTGGTAACAGATGGTGCAGTGGAAATTAAAGGTGCTTTGAGAATGGAAGCGACAGCAGCTTGCCTCTTTCCCTCTCCTGTCTCTCATGCGCTTGATAGACGGGTATAAATCACAACAATCCCTTCTCGACAGCCAATTTTGAGAATTTGATCTGGTTAAAGACACGGCTTTCCTGTTCCACTCACTGAAACTGCGTGCTATTTTATTTGTATATAGCACCTTGGCATATTTAGGGAAGTGGAATCACCTGCCTCCCTTTAATGAAATTTTCTTTAATTACAGTTTTAGCTCTTTAGTGTTAATTACTTTTCCATTCAGCCCGAGTTCTCAGGCTGTCTCATAGGAATGTATTTCTCTCCCCCACCCCACCTCCCTATACCATTCATGCATATGCTTTCATTTTTCTAAAGATGCTCTTCGTTGTTGCAAGTTGTTGTCAGATCCAGTATAATTAGATCCTAATTATCAAAATCATCATTATTGTGTAGGAAGAGGAAGCTTTGTAAACAACTGGTAAAGTTATAGGGTCTTGTTTGACGGAGGAGAACCTTTCGGGATTTATATGAACGGTAAACAAGCAAACAAAAAAGCCCTACTACAAACTCTGCATGGGAAGTGTATGGAGGTCTGGATTGTAAGCATTTTCTCCTTGGAAGGAAAATCCACCCAGGTTATCTCTACGTATCTGCTCCCTAATCCTACATTTTCCAGAGAAGATTATAATAAAATTCCCCTGCTTCAGTTTTCTTATATAAATACTAACTTTTGCACCTCTCATTCAGCTGTCCAGATATAACAGTCACTTTCCTGATGTGTAACAGAATTGACTCATACTTGCCTTAAACATGAAAGAGTAATTGTATTAAGGCAGCAAGACTGAAGTGTAGAGACTGCTGTGGTGCATGGGGATGTGGAGATGCTTCTGCTATACAGCGAAAGTCCTCAGAATGAAAGAGAGAAATAAGGGATTATACACACACACACACATATATATGTATATATGTGTAATCTATACTAATACACAATATATATATATGTAGTGTATATATTATATATATATAAAGTAAAAACTTCTCAAAGTAAAAGAAGATCCTTAGAGCTGGCATCTAACGGTAGAAATAAAGCTTCCTACTGGCAGTCAAATCAAATGTAGTAACAACTCAACGACTCCCTGCTGCTAGCTGACAGCATGGTGTAACACAGTGGGACAAACATTCACTTAAACACTGATTGTAGGAAAATGTCATTTTCCAATTCACCAAGTAGCTTTTTGGTTGCTTGTGTGTGAGTGCATGTACATGTGGGGGGGGGGATTTAGAAGTGGCTGGGAGGATAGGAGGAGGCTGAGCAAAGGAGATTGGGGAAGGATGGCTTGCTTCTGTAAGTTTTAGCCCTGCGTCTGTTAAGGCACTCACTCTGGTACTATTTCTGGCACATTCTTTCTAATTGCTTCTCCAGTTTAACAGAGCTTGGCTGGCAAATTGTAATTCTCCTGTTATAAATCTGCAGATGAGCAGGGATAGAGCTGGAGGGAGACAGGTACACAGTGTGCGCACACCTACACTCTGCCTCTCAGCTAGAAATGGAAAATCTGGTGATGCAAACTTTTACTCTTGAGACTGAAGGCATGTTATTTGCCTTCTTTTTCCTTCTGGAAAGCGATGAGTGACAGCTATGTCTCTCTGATCTGAGGTACTAGCTTTCTGACTGGTGCAAGTAACTGCTTTTGATGCTGTAATCATTTCAAAATAATCCCTCTTTAGAAAGCCTGTTATATTCTTGAGTAAATCTTTACTTATTTTTGTAGGTTTTTATTTTTTGTTCCCTTGAAGTGTAGCTGAATGTAGCTTTTTATTTTCTTTTGCTATTTCAGTTGATTTCTCATAAATAAAAAGAATCCTTGCAATTAATAATTAGATGACTCCTGGACACTTTATCCTGTCCTCTGGGGCCTAGAGACATCAGATGGCCTCCACCTGATACCACTGCAAGTGAATTGATGTTCCACCACGGAAAAACACCTCAGTTTTTAACCAGAGTGTTTTGCTGTCTTCCAACATGTGACATGAATTAAAAGTGTTAGTTTGCAGCTTGAAAAGAGAGTAATAAAATCTTACTCTTTGTGATCAGTATACTGATTTTCCTGTGATGAGGTGTCACCATCATTCTAGTAGTCACACTGCAGCCTTTTGGTTGAAAATGTCTGGGCGTGGAAGATCTCTGAGAGTGAGTTTCTGCAGCTCTCCAGTCTCCTCTCACTGCAGAACTGACTTGTTTGAGGCATGTCAAGTATTGCAGCAATGAAAGTATATCACGTTAGGCTAGAAGCCAGTGCATGGGAGAAGGTAAGCCTAATCCTATAACTTCAAACAGCAGCTGTGTTCTAACAGTGTAAAAATGTTAGAAACACAGGAGAAAAAGAGAAACCTAAAAATTAAATAGGCATATGAAGTATTTTTTAAAGTTTGATTTTTGTCAGAGCCATATACAAAAGACAAAACAATATTTCTTCTGTGTATAACTCTCCAGCATTCCAGGAGTACTTTGATTTCAAGTGCCATCTACTTGTGTAGTCTTTGCTATTTTCCATCATCAGAGCATACCGAAAAAGCATCTTTTCCCACTTGAAATACATGAAATCTGAAGAAGTAGGCAAGTCTTTTCTGCAGGAAACATTGGGTGGTGATGGCCTGCGAGTAGTAGTGGTGCATAACAGAGCTAACAGGACATGTGTTACATAAACATGTGAAAATAAGGTCAGTTTTGTGATGTTTATATCAGTTTTATTTTTTGTTTTTCAGTTGGAAGATGGTTTGTTTGGTCTTGTAAGTGTATTGCAGTGACATATATTGGATACTTTGGATGCTGTGTCACTGAGGGCTGGCTGGCATCTCGTCAGATGTCTGGTCCTTTGGCTCAAAGGTGCAGGGTCTTTGCATATTCTTCCCTCTTTGCTTTTTGTTCCCAAAAGAGTATCTGATGTAAAGAAGAATCATTTTGCAGTCTGAAAGGGTTTAAATCCTGTTGGCTTTGAGTGCTTCAGCTTTTAAGTTCATGAGAATGATGTTACAGCCTGTCAAGCCATAGGATCTATATGAGCAGAGCTTGTGCATGTCTAAGGATACATTTAATTAAACCAGCATTAGTGCATCTATACAGACTTATTAAAACACTTAGTTTGTCTCAATAATATTGATTAAATAGCAGTAGTTTGTTTAATCTAAGTGTATTTTTGCTATTACTGCATTACTTCCAAGTAATCAGAGTAATAGTCATCATCAGTGAAATATCACGTTAGTTATGAAGTAATGCCGTAAGAATTGATTTAGACTTGGCAGGAAAGGAACACTTTCTGTCATACAGTGCCAAAGCCTGATTTGGATTATTAGAATGAGAGTTTTAAAGATAATTTCTGTGCATTATAAACAGGGTGTGTTTTATAGTCTTATAGGTTGTTCCATACTCTTGAGTATCCATTATATCAAAGAACAACTCAGACAGTTAATTATGCAAAACATCATGTAAGTAATTGCACAGTATTATTATGCATTTAACAGTTTTATTGATTTGCCAGTTGCTCACTTGCAGTATTTAGAGCTATAAACAAGGGATGCTCACCCTCAGTTGAAATAGGTCCAAGGAAATGAGCTAAAGATAAATGATACTAGTATGCATTGTTGCATCAGATGTAGTCCTTAAATGCAGAAGCTGTCAACAGTGATAATTTGCAGCACATTGGGGTATCTCAGGATCATTTCCTTCTTGTTAACAAAGTGTATCAACCTGGAAGCGCAGTGAATCAACTTGAAATAGAAAGGGAAGGCATAATGAATATGTATATATGGGGAGAGGAGGGAGGTTCAAATAATTCCCCCTCATTTTGGAGGGTCTGCAGTTGTTGCAAGTCAGCCACGTGAAAAAGCAGCATGGAAAACAAGCTAAGTGCAGTCTCTCAGAATATATACAAATATGAAGGGCCTCAGATAATGGTTTGGTTTGCTAAACTCAAAAGTATGACCTTCCACTGCCTTCTGTGTAGGAGGTGCTTTAGCAGAGCTTGGTCGATGGCATGCGGAGCAGTAATAACTGTTTGGGAACCTGAATCCTCTGTCAGCAATCATCAGCTAACTCAGGCCACTGCTGGTAACAACATGATGGCTTCAAGCATTGCATCTTCTGTTCCGGCTGCTGGTGGCTGTGACAGATGCTCTGGAAGACATCATTGGCTTGCTTTGCTTTCCCTTACCAAGCTGAAGGTTTCAAGAAAATGTAAAAGGAAGAAGAAATTACAAAACCCAGTGAAACATTTAACATTTGTTTGAAAAAAAACCCAAACAAAATACACCACCGCAGCCCTTCTGTTTTGTGCAAGGTGCTCTTTACTACATGGTTGCGCATGTGTGCTTATTAATGAAGATGTAATGCATAATAACAGTTTTGTTTGTCTGTACATGGCACGAGATTAGCAATTCTTTGCAATTAATGATCTCATCCACTAGGTTAACCAGGCAGGCCTTACAATATTCCTTATTAAAAGAAGAAGTCCTTTCCTTTTCCTTCTCCCAACTAAGCCAGTGCACCTTAATGCAATGATGATATGTTAGACCCAGCAGTTGTCAAAGCATCGTATTACTGTGATGCCATAATGACACCCTGTCTCTGTAAAGTAGTCATGTTTTCTCAAATCACACGTTGCACCGTTGATTTCTGACATGACACTTCATTCAGTCACTTTCCTTTTCTTTGGCATCTCCATTCTCTGACAATAGCAGCTGGTGCCCATTTTCCTAAGTGATTCACATTTTGCCACTTTACTAGAGTGCAATTAGCTGAAGCAGAAAAAAAATGCTCAGTGTAAAGCAGCTCGGCTGAAATTGTTACTCAGCTCTTTAACAGGACCCAGTGAGAGTCTTGAGGTGTTGTCATGGGTGGTGAAGCAAGAAGCAGCGTTTTCATTTTTTTCCACACAAACGTTTTTATCCTCTTACATTCAGAGAAGCATGAATATGGAAAATAGCTGGAAAATGCTGCACTGTTTTCTGCCTTCTGATTTTGGTGTAGACCTGTGAAATGATGCTGAAAGCAAGCATGGTATGTGAGAGGGAATGCAATCTTTTATGGTCAAAGCAAGGAGCTGGCTTCCATTCCTGACTCCTACACCAAGACTCTCTTTCATGCATTGGCTTCCATAGTTAACACTTGAGGATAACAGGACCTTTTTGACTGACATCTACGTGACGCAGAGGGGTGTATCCTAGGGAGATCAGACGGATTGCACTGATGATGTAAAAAGTTCCTAGGTGTGCATATAACATTGCTTTGCTGATGCTCCCATGTAATGGCTGTCATTAAAAATGTCAACTGCTAACATCCTATTCTGACATTTCTGGAAATAGGGTAATTCTCTCTTCGAGATAAGGGAATCTTCATGTGCAGGTGAAAACAGACTTTTGTGTTGGTCTACAATAAAGGTGCTCACTCTAATTATTGTGACTAATTATTACTGTCACTGAAACCACCAGTGCAGCTCTGAAGAAGTGAATGATGCTGTAAGCATCCTACTGGAAAAGTGAGCCTGAAATATGTTTACGGTTATGAAGTATTGACATGTTATTTTGACTTTCTTTAGGTCTTGGTAAGAAGGGATATGAGGGAAAAAAGTGAATTTCTATACCAATTGCATGTATGGATGGAATATAAAGAGCTCCTAGTGACTCATGTGGGAAGGCTTTCTTTTTTAAGGCTATATGCTGTAATCAGATGCAGTTAATTTTTGCACTCTTCTTGTCTATTGATACTGATTTAACCAGTGTCAGCACTGTCAATATCATTAGTAATGTGACAGGTAGATGGAAATATGAATGTGATTGCATTAATAAATTCTTAATATATTCAACCTTTCATAAGCACATAGCATTGCAATTTATTCACTGTTGTTTAAAGGAGTTGCATATTGAAGTGATCTCTCATTGTATCTTTCCGTCAGCAGTGACTGGCTTCAGGTTTAACTTAAGCAGAGTAGTTTTGAAGTAAATTTAGTAGAGATGTGTAGAGCCATGCTGTATGTTGCATATTACTCAAGGCTTGCAGTACTCTGTGTGGTTTCTCTTGTACAGGGGCATGGAAATAATTCTAGAGCCAATTAGATATTTTCCCTAAAATTACTGAGCTACCATTTGTTAAAAAACTTACCTTAGAACAGCTGATCCCAAATGGAGCTGCCATTTATTTAACTGAAGATCTAGTAAAGAAAAAAAAAACAACCCCACTAAGGCTTTAAAATAAATACTACACGTTTTTATATGACACATGTTATTTCTATTCATAAACCTTAACTAAATTTAGATTTTTATTAATCCAATGTGACCTAAAAATTTTGCATTAACAGCACAATGTGGAATTGGGCTTATTCTCTCTGAATGCAGATAAAGCCATCATCTTGAAAATAGTGCTTTCTGACAAAAAGGTGTTCTTTTGAAATGAAGTCTTATTCACTACATTCCTCTTAGAGTTAATGTGAATTTTAGTGCCTCTAATTTTAGATTGAAGTGAGGTCTAGAATAAAACCCACCAACTGACAATTGAATTTATAGATAGTTGTGAATATTTCAGGCTTGAATAATAGAGCTGTAGAATTTCAGACTCTGAGAGGAAGAGAGAATTAAACTCCAACTGTAGTTTTAGGCTATAATGCAATGGTGTCTAGGAATTCTTCAGTGTAACGAGCTAAGTAGTAATTAGGAGGGAACTGAGGGAGGGATTTTACAGAGATCTGGCTTAGGCATTATTCCAAGTGTTCAGCATGATAATTTGATGGTGGTCACACCTGCCATCCATGTAAGATGGCTCTTGAATTACTTTTGTTCAAGCTGTGGTGCAGTAACAAAGGAGGGAGATCCGAAGGTGCCTGTTGCCCACCCACAGCTAGTACCCAGCCTGCCTCTGCTTCACCTTTGAGGTATCCAGAAAGTTTTTGTCCTCAGAGTCAGGCGCTGTTGTTTTCGCTTTTCTTTGGAATGGTTAATGTTTTAATGTTTTAATTGCATTTGTGCTTTGCCAGTGTGTGCCAATCAAGACTATACTGTTTAAGCTGTAGACAAAAGCAGCTCTGTCTTGGTTAGTACCAGAAATTGCTACTTCAGAAACGTCAGCAGACTAGCTTTAGCCTAAGCAACACTGGTGATCAGATAATGCTTGTACAACGGAGATTGTATGTTGGTTCTGACCACTTGGAGTGGGAGTTAGCTGCTTTTGCACTGGCTAAAACAACGTGCATTTAGACAACTACATAATTGCCAGTGGTTTTTATGGGAAGGGAAGGGTGACATTTGAGTGTATTATTGCACAAATCTGAGGAAACCAAACCAGCAATGGGCGTCTTGGGCATGAACAAGCCATCAAGCTGTAGGCGGAGACTCTCATTTTGAGACTTTGTATGTGTAGCCTCAGCAGATGGGAGGTAAAAAGAAGACCAGCTACCTGTTTAGTCAATGAAAGCACCTTGCTGTTAGTGTACAGAAAAGCAATATAGAAAATTTGTTGGTGGAATGTGAAAGTTAATTGATGCTTTTAATCATAGCTGTATAAAATTCAGTGTCAAAGAAAGAGAAGATGGAGACACCGTGTTTTAGTACCCTAATAACTTCTAACTCTAGTCTAAGATCGTAATGTATGTGAGAGTGGTCCAGTAATTATAAGGTAATAAGTGGAGTGGTGGTATAAGTGCTCTAAATTAAAAGGAATTCGCAGAGCTGCTGGAAGTCAATGCCAACCCGTTTTCTTTCAAACCTTGACTTGAGAAAAGTGCTTAGCCCAGAGTGCAACTAGAGAGACAAGAGAGAGCTGTCTATTAATTACAGCACTCATTAACAGTGACGGCTACAAGGCAGCAGATGCAGAAGAAAAGGCACACACTACTGCAGGCTGGCTAGGGGATTTCCCCCCAGCCCCCTTCCTGTTCTTGAAGAAAGGACAATACAAGCAGGTGGTCTAGTGTAATAAGATATTTTCGCGGCTTTAACCTTCCCATTTCCTTGGTTTATTTACTGGCACCAGATAGCTCTATCCTTTTACCTCCCCAAATAAGTACTGGTCTTAAGTGTGGATGGCAACATTTCTGCTCATCAGTCTGACTGTTTCCCAAATTTGCGTGTCATTTGATTCCAGTAGTATTTTACAGTAAAAATCACACAGTTGATTGGTCCTAAGTAAGATCGGTGGGCACTGATTTTAGTAAATTTCGTCCTAAGCGGGTATCTTTAATGAAGGCTCAGGCTTTGATCTTTGTTTCCCTCATTGGAAAGGAAGCCAACTCTGGATTTATGCCTGGTTTTCCATTGAAGAATTTGATTCCAGATCTTGAAGCAAAAATTTTTTTTTTTTTATTTTTTTTATTTTTTTTTTTTTGTTTGTTATTTTACTTTATATGCAGGTGAAAAGGTGGAAGCAAGAGCTCAAAAATGACTTTGGAAAATTAAGTCAGTCAAATTGTCTGGCCTCATGTGTTTGCTTTGGGAACACGTATCTGTAGCTCTGGGTGGGTGGCTTCATGGGGTCATTGCTTTTCTGCTGATAATGTTGCTGGAGAAATGCTCGTAACTGTCACCTGTACTTTGGCAGCCTCTGAGTTTACTGTTGGGAAAATGCTGAGTAGGCCATTTGCTACTGTGGTTTTATAATCACAGCAGGAGAAGATGAAGATAGTATCTGGTTTGGAGCTTTTTAACTATTTTTTTTGTTCTTTGTTCTCCGTAAAATAGGTTTAAAACCAAGAAAAATCTTTGGGATGACTAGACAAAGAAGATTTCCCCCTCTCCTTTATAAAGCATTAATTTGGCAAATCAAGTGTTATATGGTTCTGTTTGAAATGTTTAATTCTGAAAATGTGGGAACTGAGGAGTAAGATTTTCACCTTCTGAAAGACAAACCTCTATCTAAAATTTCCTCTAAAATATGTTGGGTAGGTTTTTTTTAAATCCAAGAGTGGAACAAGTAAAATGTCATTCCTGTAGATCTGCAGATATATGCGATAGTAGCATAGTTATTACTGGTCAGTCTGAAGATAATGGCTGGAAAGTAATTGCAGGCAGAACTGATGAATCATTTCACTTAGATTTTGTGAAAATGGAGTCCAGCCTTAATAATTTGTTAGAGTTTCCCACTGGTGTGCTACTGTGTTGCTAAATAGCTGTATCTATAATAAAGCAATATTAATAAAGGGAAATAAAGAAGACTTGCTCTTCAGTTCTGGGATCAGATCAATAGATGATGGATACATGTTAGTGAAGGGTATTGACAAATATTAATTACAGAGCAGAACCTTTATGTGATCAAATTCGGAAATATTTGTTCCTCAAAGTGATGGGATTTATATCTAAGGAAAGTAGTGATGGCAGAAGGATGACATTTAATAGCCAAGTCATCTGATGGGATTTCCTTAATATTTTGGCTTGCTAGATGACAATTTCGGAATCCAGAGTTGATATGAAGTTGACATGTAGCCTAGAGGGCAGGTGGAGGGGACAACAGATGGATTTGATCTCTTTAAAGTTTTTGTTTACTGCCTGTCTGAAGCTTTGACAAAGCTCTGTCATGCCCTTATGCTGATTACCTTCTTGTAGAACAAGAGGTATTGACTAATGAATGAATGATGTGCAGTCCCTAACCCTTCTACAGAGCAGCCTTAAAGAGCACTGTCTTTAATACACAGATTCTTCTTTCTCTCTCTCTCCCCACTACAGGCTTCTCTGCAGAATGTCAAGCAAAGATCGACACATTGATTCTAGCTGTTCGTCGTACATCAAGACGGAACCGTCGAGCCCTGCCTCTCTGACGGACAGCATCAACCACCACAGCCCTGGTGGCTCCTCAGACGCCAGCGGGAGCTACAGTTCCACCATGAATGGACATCAGAACGGGCTGGACTCACCCCCCCTTTACCCTTCGGCCACAGGGCTTGGGGGCAACGGGCCAGTCAGGAAACGGTATGATGACTGCTCCAGTACCATCGCTGAAGATTCGCAGACCAAGTGTGAATATATGCTGAACTCGATGCCCAAAAGACTGTGTTTGGTGTGTGGTGACATTGCATCAGGGTACCACTACGGAGTGGCTTCCTGCGAGGCCTGCAAGGCTTTCTTCAAGAGGACAATTCAAGGTTGGTTGTTCTTTACACTTTTCTCTGTTTTGCTCAGAGTGAAATAGTGCTATCCTTGACTCAGTCCTGTTAGTACTGCAGGCTATACCCTTTCATTCTCCATAGTGTTTAGTACTATAGAAGTTACTCATGAAAAACCCTCTTTGGGTTTCTTTGGGAAAGAAACCACAGTGATTTTAATAGAAAAATAGAAAAACATTGAAGCCGTCTGCTGCATGTTCAGGTTTGTTTCCTGTATGAGTTTCTCCTGGACTCCTGTAAATGATTGTTGAGAAGAAAACTGATTATTTTCCAAAGGTTGTCATAGATGCCTCTTGAGCACACCTTGTGGCTGGTGCACAGGGTTCACACTTGTGTTTTGCTCCTAGTTATACCACTACCATACTGAAATTGTTACAGAAATCCAGCTTATTTTGGTTAAAAAACTAGTACATTTAAAATTGGAACAAGATCCGGTGGTGTAGTGCTTTGGGAATATCAGTGTATGAATAGCTGGTCAGTATGATAGACAGTGCCCTTAAACAGGTTCAACAACTATCGATAAGATCACTTTCAGTAAGTAGGTGGCTTTTGGTATCTGCCCAGTACTTTGTACTAATCTGCTCTTGATACCTGTTACAAATACACCACATATTTTGTCATAAATCAGTATGAATGGGATAATTTTCATAACCCTTTGTTCTAGCATCATAACCAATTGAGACAAAAGGACCTTCTGCTTTGATTTAGATATCATTCTTTCGAGTATAATTGGAGGTGCTTTATTTAAAGAACATGAGGCCAAGCTTAGCCTGTACAGGAATATAGTGTCACATTAAATTAAACTCAAACTTCAGAGACTAAAATTAGGTTGCTAAGTCTAAATTTAGGCTCTTCAATAAAACCTGCTTGATTTTCATAGATGTTGAGCACCTGGGGAAGGGAAGACAATGCAGTCTGGTGGCATACTTTTCTTTTTAGAAAATAGTTATGTTAAGAATCATAAAGTTGGTTTCAGACTGTAATTTCATATGACCTAAAGTTTGAAACATTTGATCAAGATTTCTTAATTACAGCACTTCCGATATTTTAAGTAAAATTAATAGGGAAAATGTTATAATGTTTGCATCAGCTAGTAAGCAAACATACCTGTGAAGATTCCTAGTGGCCTGGACTCATATGGAAAATGGGCAGTAACAGTATGCTTATTTCAAGTCTTTGTGCTGGAAAAAATGAAGGGGAAAAAAAAAAAAAAAGAGGTGATTTCACTTGACTTTCAAGAACATTTTCCAAAAACCTCAAAAAATTGTTTCTAGTGAGCAATTTGTATTTTGTGCTTGCTAAACTTCAACTGGCAACTCTTGTTATAAATGGTATTTAATTGCTGTGTGATAGCTTGTCCTATAGAGCTGAACTGATGCACAGTTATTTTAGTTGTATTTTGAGACACAGAAACGTCAACTGATGGAAGTGTTGAGTTCTGTCAGTAATGAGTAGCCTGCAATTTTACACTGCACCATGGACAGCAAGTTTCTGGGCATAGAAGCACAAGACAGGGATGTCGTTCTCCAGATTAGCATCCTGGACTTGGCCACACAGCTCAAGATAGAACTGGCAGCTGTACCAACAGTCTTGGTGTGGTTAGAGTGCTTGCTGCATCAGCAGGTGACAGTGCTGTGAAGACAGGAAAAATAACTCAGTAAGGCAAAACCAAACATCAGATGTAAAAGCAGTAATGAGGAATCTAAGAATAGGAAGTTTGTTATCATCATAATGTGATGGCAGCATCTTCAGAAGTAGTGCTAACTAAATTTACAGATCTAATAAGAGTTTTCAGATACCATCCAAAGTAATAGAAGCTAGTTATTTGGGTGAATCAAACTATGGATTGTGGTAGGTGGCAAGAAGTATAAAAGAAAAAGCTACTTGTGTTTTGAATGGGCAGATCCTACCTTGAAGCTTGTGTGAAGAATAATTCCCCTGAGATTTCTTTGCTGTCGATGATAGAATTTAGTCTCAGTGTTCCTAGATGTCATTCTTCCCTGTATTACTTCACTTCCTGGTTCATACCACATTATTTCTGTCTGTTTTTAAAGTTTGTTGCATAACTGCAAATACCAAAATCGTAAAACAGAAAAAACCACTAGAAATTTATAAATACAGAAGAGTAAACCAGATTACCTGAAGTGTCAAATACTGTAACTATGCGTTTGTAAGGATAACATATCTCTGCTCAAAGAAGTGCTTATTTTAAATGCTAATAATTGTGATGGGTTAATTATAGATTCAGTGAAAAAGAATCTCTGACTTTTCCCAACCTTTCTTGTTTATCATTCATCAGTTACTAAATTAGCTCAGACTTATAGAAGCCAAGTGCTGCCCTGTTGAAGTCATGGGCAAAACTGCCCTGACTTCAGTGAGCTCAAGGCTGAGCTGGTAAAGTTAGATTATGAAGCACATCTTGTGTTCACATCAGACCTCATGTCCTTTCCGCTAAGTCAATGGGAGTCTTTCCATTCTTTCCATTTCAGAGGAGTCTTTTGAAAGCCACAGGCAGCTGTTCAGAGAGCCAGTGAAGTATCTGTACACCACCAGCATCTGACATAAGACAGAAGTGCATCACAGGGTACCTAGCAGCCCCTTACATGAGGTGAATATCACTCTAATGTAGAGCATACACCTGTTTTTAAGGGTAATGGAGATTATCATTCCCTTTCAGGCAATTTAGTCTAAAAATGTCTTTCCCTGGGTGATGGATTTCTCTTCTTCCTCTTACTGCCTCTTGCAGTCCCTGCTAATTTTCTTAAAAGTGAAGAAATTAAATGAACCCTGTCTTGAATAATAAGGAGTGATATTGTCTCTTTTGAATATATATTTTTTAACATAGCACAGACAGCTCTTTGGGGCTGTGGTTAAAGAATGCATGGATTACAATAAAAATCAGTGGTGTTAGGGAAAAAATTAGAAACAAGAAATTACCTAGCCGAAACCCCCAAAAAACCACACCAAAAAAGGCAGCTCAGTATATAAAATTGGTGTCTTCTTAGGTCATAGTAGAATCTGATGATGTTCTGCCCCCTTTTTGTGATACATCAGGGTTGGAAGAACTGGATGTTCTCTCTGCTCGGCCGAGTACTCAGCTGCAGCTCTCAGTTTGCTTCTGGGATAATTTACATGGTGGCTGATTGCAAACGTCTCACAGAAACACACACACAGCCAAATCTCCCCAAAATTGGCTTAACATCAGCCATAGGAGAAAATAGCAATGTCTAAAAATAGTTAGAGGTCCATTGATTTTTAGGGTCTCTCCACAGTTTTTGCTGTGCTACTGCATTATCTTGAACACTCCAAGTGTTCATTAAAAGGAGAGCAAAACAGCATTTTCACTTGTCAGCTGGGTGCAAAATCTTGCATTCAGCGCAGAGGTCTTGTACTTACTAGATACTTTGTGGTGACTATTTAGTGTAGATACGTCTCATTATTTGCTCAGTTATCATAAAGACCAGTAAGTACACATTTTGCATTAATAATATGGAATTTTTCAGTACCTATAACTTACACATTTCGTTAAGCAAATTGAAATGGTATTGTTGCTTTCAGTAGGGGGATGATGGGACTTAGAGATTCAGAGACAGTTTACTACTTTGTTTTATTTTTTATCCTTCATCTTTCTAAAGTAATGGCCTGCATCTGGACAATGTTTTTGCTTCCTCCTTCTAAATCTTTAGGGCTGTCATCTTTGGACTGTTTAAGCTAGCATGAAAAGGCAGTGTGAAAAGCCTACATATTGATAAATTGCCTTCCTGATAAGGCTTGTTGCAAACATGTCAGAGCTTACTTTGGGCAGTGTTTCACGTTTTCCCACAAAGGCTAAAACATTTTGCATTTAATAGCCCTTGTTGTTCTTGGCCTTTGGGTTTTTTGTTTGGGGCTTCTTTTGTTTATGTGTTTATTTTTTAAGGAAAAAAAGCAGTATTGAGACAGAAATCTTATGTTTATACACAGAGTGAGTAAAGCAGTAGGTAGTAAGTAGTCCTGGAATCATACCCTTAGTCTCTCTTTCAGTAGCTTTATCCCTAAAAGTTGTTGCTTGTCCTTGTCTCCTGAAGCAAGAAATTTTCCATCTTGGGAATACTGTTGTCTTTTGTGTATGTGAACTCACCAAGACTGTCATTTCATTTTATGCCTTCAGCTCCACAGTTCTGCAGTAATGTACTTCCTGTGGTCTGTGAAGCCTGCCCAAACTAGGAGCTAGATTAAACTGCTTGTTACTTTATTCACCTTTTGGTCGCTCATAGGTTGTTTTGCTTCCCTTAGTGTTCAGGTTTTTCAGCCCTCTTTAGAGTGTTTACTCATTACTGAGCCAGCTGGATCTCTACATGTAAATGCTTTGCAATAAATACGTTGTTTTGGGTTTTTTTAATCCAGAAGTTTTTAATCAGGAAAGTTAGAACTAGCTATGTAAGTTCAGATAAGGCAACCTAAAGTTTGTTTCGAAGTTGAGCATGACTGAAGTTGCTTCCAAAGGCTAATTAGCATCTCTCAAGGCTGACCCCTGTAATACTACACATCATTTTTCTGGAGGAAATGGAAGGAAATTAAGTAAGATTTTATGGCTTTTCAGTGTCTTTACTGGTAGCTAAAATTACAAGGCTTTTTATAGAAAGGTAGGGTGGAGGATTGCATCTTGATGTCTTTGGACCGTGGTTCTGGTGCAGAGATGCAGCCCTCCAGTGAACCTAACACCAAATGTTATATGAATCCATCATTACCTGATTAAATCATTCACCTTCCTTATATAAGTGAAAGTCTGTGTATCAGCATATCTTTCAAAGAAGATTTTAAGTAAGCAGCGATAGCTATCTTCCCTTTTCCCCTGATTTCTCTGTGCCTGTGAGCTAACTAAATTAGCAAGTGAATATTTTTAATTCCTTCCAACATGTCTTTTGGGCCTGTCATAATGTCATTGTGTAACTGTGACAGCCAAACAAGGTGAGACAATAAAATATGACCACGCTGAAATCTGAAAACCAGAGGGAAGTTTGAAAGTGTACAGATTGTTCTGTCCTTTTTGCTATCTCTGCTTTCCTTAGAGCCTTGTAAGTTGTATGCTGCATTTAGGCTATTAGGAAATAAGAATGAGCTACCTATTTTGGGCATGGCTATTTCAAACCCATGAGAAAATCTTAGGTATGCTGTGTACAAATAGTGCTGGTATAGGGTGTATGTGTATATATATATGTGTGTGTTTGTGTGTATGTACATATGTATGTGTGTATATATGTATATGTGTGCCATATATATGTGTATGTATGCACACCCCCTCTACCAGTACTGTTTGTAAGCAGCATGTCTTTCTGATATGCTGTTTATACTTATATGTGTCTATACTTACATGTATATATATATATAAAATTAGGTCTGGATCTCTATTTATTATAAGCATCTCTGAAAGCTTCCAGCCTACTTATGAAGCTCTGTCTATTTGAAACTAGAGACATGATGACTCAGCAAGTGATTTATTTAAATGTTTGGTTTGCAGCTTTACAGACTGAGATGTTCTGTGTGCTCATAAACAAGCAATGACAATTTTCCATGCTACCTTGGTAGTATGTGTCAAAGTCAACCTAGATAACATACCAGTAGGAACAAAATATAGAAGGTTCTGCCTTTCTGACTTGTACAACTCTTCAATGACTCCCAGGTGGCAGGAAATTGGTTCTGTTTGTGTCTTTAAAGCATTGATGCTCTCTAAGATGACCCAAATGCCCTTCATTTCTGTTGAAGATAAAGAAGCTAATTCCAGTGGTAGTGCCTCATACTGAAAATTGTGGTGATTTTCCTGATGCTGGAAACCCATCTGCATGAAGTTACAATATGATGCAAAAATGTCATGTAGTCAGATGAACTAGCATCACGTTTACATTTTCATTTTAAATCTCCATTCATGTGGCTTTCTAGGAATAAAAGAAAAAAGAAATAAACCCTTCATTTTAGAAGTTCTGAATATATTCTAGTTCAGTAACATAATACACTGTTTCTTTTAAGCAACTCAATATAGTAATTTCATTTAAAAAATACTTTTGAGCTGGCTGTGTCAGTCTGTCAAATACCATCTTAACCTTTGTACTTATTATATATATACACACTAGCTGCTTCTCCTGTTTTTCTTATTGGAACAGGAAAGAACACAAGGAACAGGGGCATAAATATAATCCTTCATGTTTTGTCCCACCATTAAAAGAATATATATATTTGAGATACTTAGGAGCCATGTTCTGTAACTCTGCCTGTGCAGTATTGCTTCTGAAGTCACAAAGAATGGTGAATACAGTCAACATCAGCTCTAGATGACATGCAGGAGAATTCATAGGTCTGTAATTCATAGAACTCTGCAGTATGAGGTGAATCCATCAAAGGATTTGTCAGCACAAAGTGGGTTCAGTTAGGTTCAAATCCAACCTCATTCCAACCTGACCCCATTTCTGAAACCTTATCAATAAGATTACTCTTACTTGTGAAAATATTTACTTAAATTCAGGTGAGTTCTGACTGCAGAGTGGGGAAAAGGAATCTGTAGGAGCTGAAACTTTAACCTGAGAGTAAGTAATTTTACTTTCCTCAGTTCAGCTTTGCTAAGACCTCTAAACATCACAGATGTTTGTAAGTCTGTCTGGGACTTTTTTTTTATCTTTCTTTCCTCAAGTTAGCCCATTACTCTTTATTTCCAAAAGCACCCACTTCTCAGTTTCTCTTAAACCACAACACTCAGGAACTATTCTGTTCTGACTGGGTTATATGTAAAAATGTGACCTAACATACTGTAATGCACTCTGTGTTGGTTTAAATTCTTTGGTCTCTCTTCGAAAGAGTTCTCTTTTGTTAATTCCCAGAGGACCTACAGCTGTAACCCGGGCCACCTTTCATTTTCCAGAGTCCACAGACAAGCAGGTGTATTCCTTTGGGTCTGTCACCCAGGAAAAAAGAATGAAGGTGGTACCTGCGGTAAATGTTACTGCAGGAAGACTGAAATCCAGTGGTGCAATAGCCTCTATTAAGGATAATATTTGCTTTTTAAATACAAGTTTTTGAAAAAGGGTAGCAGGTTACAGAAGCTCAAAGAGAAAGTTTGGGAGAAAAATGGGGCATTACTGAATGTAGATAGAGATACTGATACACAGTTTTGTGAGCTGATTATAGCATAAAATTATGACACTGAGGGAATAAATAATTCCTCTCTGTTGGTTTACCTTTTTTTTTTTTTTTTCCCTTGTTATATTTTCTTCTGGACCTTCATTCCTACATAGCGAAAGTTTCAGTACTGATATCTTCGACGTTCCTCCTATTTTTATAAAGTGGCTCATGTCCTGTCTTTCCAAACATGTTTTCACCCTGTATCTCAGTCTTCTTCATGTCTTATACTTGTCCAGAGATTTTCTGACCATATTCCATTAGCTCATAGCAATCCTTTTACATCTTTGGTGTTATAATATCAAATGTTGCAGTGTGAAAAGGAAAATAATGCTTCTGCTAAGAATTGCTGTCTGCAGCTTCTATTCTTGTCAGTATTTCTGGAGAAGAGAGACCTCTGTTTCAGCCTGTCACATGGACTGGAGCCAGTTTCTAGAGCCAGCTTTGCACTCTTGGTACCTGTGAGGTTCTAAAGTTGAACTGGTGATGACAGTAACTTCATCTGGGATACGATGTTAAGGCATAAGACCCAGTGCTTTTAGTGACCTCTTGTCATGGTTCTCCCTTCTCATCTTCTGTTACCTTGACTATTGCTTACCAGTTCCATGCAAGAAATGGCCAAAATGGTTTTGAGAACCTTGGCTAAGTCTGCTTGTTTGGCTGGTTTGTAAAGCCATTGAGTAAGTCCCTGTACTATAAAAATTATACTATGACTCCACGTCTCATTCAAGTAACCTCCAAACCTCATCTGTGAGATGAAAGAAAGATATGTTGGCCCACTTATCCTCGAGCTATGTGTGAAAATCTAAAACCAGCGTTTAAAACCAGCAAGCCTGTTATGCAGCATAAATGTTAGCAACTCACCTGCTATCTCAGGATGTGATGGCATTGTATCTTTAGTGAATCCATTGCTCTCAGTAGGCACAGTGTGTTTTAAGTGTTTTCTTATATTTTGCCTGAGGTAGTAAAGTTTAGCAAGTTAGTAGAAAAAGGGAACTGTTTTCAAAAGAAGAGAGAGAAAGGGGTCTTGGGTTGGCATAAATCCCATTGTGTTATTAAAGCACAAGGCAGCGTGTTTGGGGAGTGAAGATTTGACATATATTTTTGTTTTCATCCTAATTTACATTACTCAGCCCTTTAACTGCCAAACTGTAAAAGTCCATTATGCTACTGAAAGGAATATACAAATTATCCCCTGGCACTTCAGGCAGGAGTTTTACATATACACTGTTACTCCATCAGCCAGAGCTGCATAATTCTATTAAAGAGTAAGTGAGAAAATTATATTGCCTGCAAACTAATTGTACAAAAGACTCTGAAATAAGTAATCAGAGCCCAGTCCTTTCTGAAAACCAGCCAGGAGATATTATAAATTGCTCGATTGTTCTTGTCAGCACAGTTTAAAGACTCAGAGCTGCCATGCTGATTTTGTTTGCTGTGTAACACAGATACCTCTCCAACTGTTGACAGGGCTAGGCAAACTCAATGTGCATTCTTACTAGCTGCTCAGTTCCAGCCTCTAGCGTCATGCAGTAGACAAGGAAATGGTAGAGCTTCCTTCTGAATCTATCTCATTGTAATAAAATGCAGGTCTGAGCATACTGAATAGGTGTAGAGTACCTGTGAAGCTGTACAGATTCTCAAACACCTCTTAAAATAATTTGTATCCTTATTCTTAGTGTATAGAAGTAAATAAGAAATTGTGAGAGCTATAATGACCTGCACTGTGCAGTAAATTTAGATTTTTACCAAATACGTATCTGCTAATACTTTGAGTGCTAGGTAAAACATGTTTTGTACATATCCATCACAGAATTCCATGAGGGTTTTCTTTTCTGAGGAAAGTTCGTTAACAGAAATTAAGTCTATCCATGGGATATTTGATAAAATACTGCATTCATATATGAAGTGATGACAAAGTGATAAGTTTCCTTCAACTCTTACTGTGATCTGGCAGTATTCTGAAATGCTGGAACACTTTAGGGAAGCTAGCTATGGCGACTGGTAAGATGTGTATCTTTGGTGCAGCAATAAACCCAGTTACTGTAACTCTACAGAGTTCATTGAAGGAACTCTCCAACATCTTCCAAGTTTAGCTAATATAAAAAACTAAGTTTGAACATCTACTGTAAAATGTAATTCATTAAAGCAAAGCAGTCTGAATTGATGGAAGATCCCCCCTCTGAGCTAAAGTATTTGAAATTAAGTGACTTGAATGAAAGCTCATTTTAGAGTTCCTAGGTAGCAAGAATTTGCAGAAAAAATAAGTTATGTTGTCTCTGTGCAATGTGCTGCACACTACAGACCCTTGCCATATTTCAGAGGATTTTGCACAAAACTGGAATGGCAGGGTGTGGATTAGAAGTGTCTGCTTTGGGAAATAAGCAGTTTTGCTTGTATTTTTCTGTGTTTGAATACTACTTTTTAGTGTTGACATCTATACCTTCGTCATCTCCGCCTTTGCACAAGGACTCTATAGTGGGAGTGCCGCACTTGTCTCAGTGGACAGCTTTGAAGTGAGTGCTTGAAGTTCTGTGTTATAATCTCAATCATGTTTTAGATGAAGATCATTTCTGACCTTGTGCAAAGATATGTTTGATCTTGTGCAAAGCCGCTCTGATTCCGTTTCCTTTTTTTTTTTTTTGAAATAGGGATAGTAATACATTTATTAATATAATATGATGAAGTTAATTAGATACAATTTCTGGAAGTCTTTGAAGGTCTCCCTATGTAGTGGTTGTGGCTCACTAAAAATGCCTTGTTAAAGTGTGAAAGGATAATGTGAATCTTTTTCTAAGCTTGCTCTTACTGCCCTTTCCTACGTATCCTTGCAAAACTGTTACTTCCCAATTTCACCAGTGCATGTTGGAAGTTTCGCAGGAACTGTTGTGCTGAATTTCCTAGCCACTGTATCCTTAACCAGCTTTCTTCTCAGGAGCTAAGGAAGGGGAAGAAGGCAAAGCTGAAGTTTGAATTTTGTCACCAAGAACCATTAGCATTCAGATGTACCAAGATCTGTTTTATTCATCAGCGTTGTTAAGTCAGTTGTGCAGCAATGTTTAGGAGGAAGAAAGCCCACGAAGTCCTCAAAGGTTGTACAAAGTATGCTGTACTAGCAGAATGCACATTGCAGCATGTACCACCTCCTTTATCATAAATGCTTAACTAATTTTCAGTAGATGTAAGTGGTTTAAGTATTACTTCCTGTTGAATTAGGAGTTGCTGAGCATTTGAGTCTTTGTGCAATCCTGCAATCCACTAATGTGATATTTAATGAGGAGACATCAGTCTGGAGAAAGGTAGTCAATATAAATCAGTGTTTACAAAGTGCGATTAACTCTGAAATATTTCATCAATGCTGTGGTCCCAGGCAGGCTCAATGCTAATTATTAGAATCTGCACATGTTTCAGGGGACTTTGACGGACCCTGAGTGCAGCCATCATTGGAGCGGCAAAATTGCAATTATGCTTGGACTGTCTCTGATGACAATTTATGCATTTGGTGTTATGACCTCTTGCTTCCCAAGAGGGCAATAAACAGAATGCATTTTCATTAAGATACTAATGCACTTAATCACAGGGAGAAAGGGTTAGAAAATAAAGAAATACCTTTAAAGCAAGATGTGACAGGCTGATGGGGAAGATGCTTTATTTAAAAGTCAGTTTCCTGGTGAAACTTGTGATGGCTGCAAAGTCTTGTCAAACTGAATATAGTCATAGAGAATAGGATGCATGGCTGGGCAGACGAATAAGCTGAGCTAAGATGTTCTGTGAGAAGTGCAGTGATACTATACCCAAAGATGTGATCTAAAAAACTGTAAGGAAATTACTCATGTATTTTTACCCATTTGTTTTCAGGCTTTATTTATTTATTTATTTTAGTTTTGAGGATAGGTAATATGTACTAAGCAGTTGCAAAATCAGTGGAGACACAGTTGTGCCCAGGAGGGCTCACATTTAAGGATCTAGGTAGTTCTAGGCTAAAGGAATGTTGGGGGAGGCAGAGGTATCAGCCCAGTTTTTTGTAGTTCTGATAGTTTGGTAGTAATGACCCTCCTTCTGATGCCTCTCAGTTCAAGAACTCTGTCTAAAGTATAGAGAGAAAGGGAGATATCGTGGCAGCTGTAGAACATGCTAGATGTAGTTGGCAGCAATGCTGGTGAGCCCTGCCTGATAGCACTGTGCCTGGTGCTGTGGAAGGAGAAGGGTGAAGCTCTGCAGTACCTGTTAACAGTTGGTTGAACAATAAAGCACAACAGCTTTCTACTCATATTCTAGACAAAGTGAAACTGAGTTGGTAGGAAAAGGGAAACTAGTGCTCAAGCTGGGAGCCGATGCATGTGTCTTGATACAGACTATAAATGATAAAGTTTTCTTGTCCTATTGTCCCGCCAGGAATAATAGTCACAGACTGGTTTGGGTTGGAAGGGCCCTTAAAGCGTGTCCAGTTCCAGCCCCCTGGCAGGGGCAGGGACACCTCACACTTGAGAAGGTTGCTCCAAGCCCTGTCCAGCCTGGTCTTGAGCACTGCCAGGGATGGGGCAGCCACAGCTTCTCTGGACACCCTGTGCCACTGCCTCACCACCCTCACAGGGAAGAATTTCTTCCTAATGCTGTCCTTAAACTTGACTTTTCATTTTTACATGAAAGGTGTTTCCTTTCTATAGCACTGTTTATTCTTGATATATTCCCAGATTAAGCACAACAGCAATTGCATACGTACTCATATATCCATTGTGTCTGTCAGGGATTCTGAATACCACTCTTTTCCTGTGTTTCCTGTTCCAGGTAACATAGAGTACAGCTGCCCAGCAACGAATGAATGTGAAATCACAAAGCGCAGACGCAAGTCCTGCCAAGCCTGCCGCTTCATGAAGTGTCTAAAAGTTGGCATGCTGAAAGAAGGTAAGACTGAGCAAGTCAATATGTATCTCTCTGCAAACACAAGCAACAGTTGTAGGGCAATCAGCAAAGAAGAGAGGTCGGTGAGTGTTCTAATCAGTTATTGTAAAGGCAATTTTCATGTATGATTGCTCTTCCTCACAGTCTGTTTCTAAGCTATGGAATCGCAGTGTGTATATATAGAGTTCATCTTCTCTGGAGTATTTCTAACTGTCTGTAGTACAGCGAAATGTACCCCACTATCCAGTCTCCTTCTGTAGGTAACTCACAGAATAATCAGAATATATCCTCTCATTTTCCATCATGAATTTTCAAAGGCTTCTTTCCTCAATTCCTTATCTACTGTCAGTCTGTCCCAGTTCTGACAGAAACACACACTGTGCTGTATTTCCCCATTGTTACTCTTCATTTGATCAGGACAAACGAAAGGGTTGTCACTTAAACAAGTATAAATATGGAGTATGTCTGCTGAAGTTACTGTAAGTACACTGAAGCAAATAATGGCACACAAAAGAAGAGAATCACCCCCCCCCCTTTCTTTTTTAAAGCATATGAGAACCCCTGACCCTCGCTGTAAGTATATGTTGACTTTTTAATCCATTAGTTGCATTTTGAAGATACTTAATAGGTAAGTATAAGAAAATATTTTTATTGTAGTGCACTATTATTACCAAGAAAGAGTAACAGAAGTTGTAATGGACTTCTGAGCTAGATAAGCTTTTAAAATAAAATGTTTTCTGAATATTGTCTCTGGTGAAGAGTATTTTTGTGCTAAGCAACTACTTTAAAATAGCCCCATGCAGTTTTGCTTTGTCAGTGATTAAAAAGTCAGCTTTAACAGATGGCTGGTTTTTGCAAGTCATTTGATGGTATTTTAAAACAGGTTAAAGTATACAGTTCTTAGGTTAAAATCCAAGAACAGCATAGACTGGTAGAGAGACGACAAACAAATTAGGTCTATCATGTACCTACAGACATATTCTTATTGGATTATACTTACTAAGAATAAACCTTGTTCTGTGCAACTGCTTTGGCAGATACTATGATCCTGTGAGCCAAATCCTGCTGTCCTTAGTCTTACTTGAGCAAAACTCCTGTCAGATTCAGTGGGGATTTTACATCAGTAAGAATGGCAGGATTTGACCCTTTCTTCCAGTTGTAATGGAAGGGTTCATTATTTGCCAAAATCCTCTTGTAACTGACCAATAGGAGGGTTTAAGTAAACACTAGTTACTTAAAGGTTAAATTGTGATGCTTAGATAAACTGTAGGGAGAGAAGAATGTCTGAGGATGGCTTCTTTTGAGAGGGACTGTGGTTCTTAACATCTTCGCCCCATGTCACTGGTAACCTAATATGCAGATATATTGGGCAACTTGTTTGAACACAAGACAGTGCTACCAACAGTACATACAGGTGAATTAATTTAGACATTTTCCTTTAAATTTTGAGGGCACCATTGCACATCCATTAACGTATAATTAAAGAATCTAGTCTGTGTGTAGCTTCTGAAGCTGCACGAGGAAATGATGTGGCTCTTCTCAAATGAGTAATTACCTCAGTAACCAAACCTGTGTGCAGATTTACTGAATTTCTGCACGTGATTTTGGTAACTGAGGTAATTTAGATAGATAATTCAGATGCACATTGTGAATCAGTCTTTTTGCTTACATGATCATTGTCATGCATGCAAATCAGCCCCACAAGTTTTCTTAATTTGAATTTCATAAATTCTTTACCCTAAAAGTACATACCTTTTTCTGAACAAAGAAATGGCAAAACAGCTAATTCCTTTGAAAAGAAGGTTCCTTTGTTAGCCCCACATCTGGGCACATTATAGTTCTTGCACTCTTATTTGGAAGGGACCTTATGTGAGTTTTTCTATCAAAACGCAGATTACTACTTTCTTTTAATTACTGAGTCTTTCATCTAGGGGTGAGTTAGTTTATCTCCTTTTCAGGTATTGGTTACTTACCACCTAATAGGACAGCCTAAAAAACCAAGAGTGTTTTGGTTTGTTTCCTGCTTTAGTGGCCACTTCTGAAATCACACTGATTCATAGTACACCTTTAGGACTGTACTTGGAATAGATATTTTTTCTCTTTTGTTCGTGTTAGAAGTAGTTTTGGAGACAGGTAATGGTGTTTTTACCTATGGGATAGTCTGGAGATGAGTTTTGGGCTTTGACCCCATCCTTTATGCACAGAGTGAAGAAAGAAGGTATACTTATTTCTTTCATGTGTATAGTGGTGTAAATGTATTGATTAGCATGGATTTACACTGAGCTGAGATAATTCCTGCTGTATCTTAAATGTTTCTTTATGTACAGACAAGGATTTCAGTCCCATGCAGCATGTCAAGAGATCACGCTGCAGTAAATCTATTCAAATGTAAACCTGTTCAATTCAATTACCAGTTTATAATACAATTTGCCGCTGCAGCCTCCACGTTTGTCACAGCAGTCTCTACATGCTGATGGCACAGCATGCCTGGAAATTGACAGCCCAAATCTATTTACAAAAAAAAATTCGTTGCAGACCTGAAATAAAATCAAGTTTAAGTAGCTTTGAGAGGAGCATCATATTCTTTACAAGAAGTGCACATCTGCCAGGTGCAGAAGTGTGCATTATCTCCAGAAGTCTTACTGTGTTCCTGGGGGGGTTTCTTCTAGAAATTTTCCTCAACAAAAAATTTTTTCAATGTGAAACAGTTATTGTGTTTTATTTCTTCACATTTGGAAAGACTTTATTACTTTTTAGTCATTTTGTGAATTGTCGTATAAAATTCAACAGTGTCTGGGAAAAGATCCTGAGTTTTATTTTTTGCTTTTAGGACAAGGTCTGAAAGCCACTTGCAGCAAATATATAGGGTGGCTTCTCGTATGGCAGCTGTGTGTTAAATCATTTGTTGTGGCAAGATAATGGTGCTTTTCATCCAACATTCAGTGTTTCTGCAAGAGACCTGGTGTTAAGATTTTGGAGCTGAGTTTTGGGGTCAAACCCTGGGAGGGAATTGGATTTTTTTGTCACATGTAATATAGGGTGGATTGTGGAATTCCAGAACATATCTCAAGGATGGCAATGGGGCATAGCCAGCAGCACCTAGATCAAGATCCTTAACAATGGACTAGAAGCTAGAGAAGGAAGGGTGAAGCAACGTCACGCTGGGCTGAGCTGGAGTGGGATTGGAGTGCTGGCTCCTGTCTGCCTCTCCTGTTGAGTATCACGAGAAACTTAACTACAGACTGGACTGATCCAGAGGAACTCTTTGGTTTAGCCCATGGACTGCTACTTAAAAACATCAGTCTAGGTGTATGGACTTTTTCTGAGTATATGCTATGCTTTGTACTAAAGCATCAGGAGATGCTGATGAGCTTTTTTAAGCACATGAGAAATACGAGGGTGTCATATTTTCATTTCCTTTCCTAGGTAAAGGTTGTTGGCAGCACAGCAGAATGCACTTTACTCTTTTTACACTTTTAAGGAAGAAAGTTGGCAATTTTCTATTTT
This sequence comes from Psilopsiagon aymara, assembly GCA_024733675.1. Taxonomy (NCBI): domain Eukaryota; kingdom Metazoa; phylum Chordata; class Aves; order Psittaciformes; family Psittacidae; genus Psilopsiagon; species Psilopsiagon aymara. The sequence continues at coordinate 25,958 of JANRGW010020652.1, forward strand.
AAATTTTGAGTACTATAAAAAAAAAAGTATCACATTTTCAAAGATCACAATTGGTTCTTTCTCCTGAAATAGTTCCTTTGTGCTTGTGTTTTGATGGATTCTCTCAGATTCACAAGAACAGATGAAACAATATAAAACTTCTTGTGTATTCTAAGAACAACCTTTTCAAATGTATCTCCAGTGATTTCTTTAGATAATATTGCAATTGCTAAAAGGGGTGGGGAGAGAAACAACAATTTGCCCTTTTTAAAAATTAACACTTTTAAGACGTTCTTTAGTTCTCAGTTCTGTTTAATCACACTCTGGTGGCTCCTATAAGTGATAGAATTAAATCCTTGTTCATGTGCAAGGTCGGGTGTTTTAGTTATTTTCTTTTAGCTGTTTTCCCGGAGTGAGAGTAAAGGGGTTGTTTTGGGTTTTCTAAGAAGGAAATTGGATTTAAAACTACGTAAGTTGATACGGGAAATCATGGGTAGATGGCTGACGTTCTTCTACTGCTAGTCGATCTGCTTGAATTCTACTTTTAGTCTTCCATTAGTACTGTATGCCTTTTAATGTCCTGTCTGTGGGACTCCTTACAGACATATGTCTCTGATAGAAGATACTATTTCAAGCTTATTATAGCTGCCCGTGTGAAATAATTCCACTGGAGTAATTATTTCAAAATAAAACCATTTTTTCTTTCAGATGCAGAGTTCATATCTATCTTTCCAGGAGGTTATTCTGTAGGTTTCTATTTTCTCTGTGGAGGCAAAGCCATAGCTTCAGTCTTATCTGTCCCTATATTGTAGCAAGGTTAAAAACTACAGTTCAGAGGGGAACCTACTGAGTGGCACTAATGTAGCTTTTAGATCATCTGAAATACTGTATCCTGTCTTATCTTTCAGTTCTGAGCAGTTCATACCTAACACAGGACTATTGACACCAAAATATCTCCCATATATCTCTCATCTTCAATACCTGAGATGCCTGCATGATTTCGGAAGTGTTATGGGTTGTTAGCAGTGGCTGATCTTCATTGCTTATTATTTCAGTAAGTGTAGTTCATAAGTGGGTGATGTATAAGGAAACAAATTGAAGTTTATTTGAAAAATAAATCATGCCATTATGAAATGGCAGAAAATTTGGGTTGCTTCACGTAAGTAGGTTTGTATTTTCCTTAGGAATGGGTGTTCTTTACAAATGGCCATCAGTCGTTTTGTACCCAGATTGAATAGATGGAGTGACAGAACTACAGCTTAATTAGTCCAGCTATTGAAAATGGGAGGCCATATCCTCACCTGCTATTAATGGAAGCTGGCTTAGCTATGTTAGATTGCTGTTTGTCTGACAGGTTCAGCAGTCTCTGCTATGGGTAAATCAGCTATATACCTTTTTATGTCTGTAAACCTTATACCTTTGCTGGTATATTAGTAGTCATTGAGCTCAAAAACCAAACAGAAGCTCTCCAAGCTTCTCAGCTGTCAGTGCTGACTTGAGTGTAAACTTTCCCATCATAGTAGTGCAGTTAGTGTGTTGTACTTAGCTCCTCACTGAGTAGCCCTTAACAGTTCTTAGTTATTAGTTTACTTGATTTTTATTAAAAGGTTTCATACAGTCCCTCAAAGTGACTTCAGCATCCCTAAGGCAGTTGTCAGAACCTCCCTTGTGTGTAAAGGATTTCTATGTTTTAGTCTTTTTTCCTTTGGTACTGATCTATATAAAAGCAGTTGCTAGCAGTTTTTAAAATGCTTGAACATTTGAGATGGTCAGAGTACTGTAATATATGAGATTATTGCATATAGTTAATTTTTTTCTTAACATGCTAAAATTGGGGTTCTCTGAAGTATTTTTCTTCATGCTTTAAGAGATTTCATGAATTCAAATTTGAAAATTAATTCAAATATTAGAATTCCTCTTAAAGAGGTACGCCTGTTTTAAAGTGTAAATTACTGAGTTTATTACGCAGAGATTACTGTGTGAACATCTTTGGCTTATGTTAAGCAGCAGATCAGATTAAATTACCATATTGATCCTTTCTGGTTTTGGCAGTCTATGAAAGTGAGTCCAATAGAACAAGGAGAACAGGAAGCTTTGCTCCTTACGTAAAGAGATGCATGATATGCACAGGAGCAGATTAATGGATTCTCTCTCAAAATAATAAATTAAGCCATTTTCTTTGTAACTAAAGAAGTGTTATCATCTGTGTTCTGAGGCTAGTGAAAAAGCCTTCTTAATCGGATTCCTCCTAACAACATCTCTGAAAATGCCTGTGCATAAGACATTGCCAAGGTAAATTTCTCTCGCAAGTCTAATAACATTAGTCTGCCAAGAAGAAAGCAGAAATCATTGTGGAGGGAGTTTTAGTTTCTGCTGCCTTCAGAAATTAGGACAAAGGGAAGGAAAAAGCTCTAATGGTATTCAAAGGAAATATTTCTCTACCAGATGATAGCTAATAGAGTGGCATTGACCTCCGTGTTATTTCTTCTGCTCTCTATTGTGATATTAGACTTAAGGAGGTCCTTCATTAATGCAGGATATTAAACAAAGCTCCTGTGTTACAACAAGAGTAAACACATCGCATCTTCTATTGACGTCTCTTCTGAATAGTGTCACTTTTCTATATCTTAGTATAGGGAGTTTGGTTTCTAGTGCAGATACTTTTTTCAAAGTTTCTTTTCTTCTCCCTCCTTCCTCCCTTTTTTCTCCCCCTTTCATCCATTCCACCCCCCTTTCTCCTTGCCACTGCTTTTCCCCTTTTCTTCCCACCTTCTGCCTTTTCCTTCCTCCCTTCAATTTCTTCCTTCCCCTCCCTTTTATTTCCCCCTCCCAAACTTTTCTTTTCCTCTGTCCCTGTGCTCTCCCTTTTCTTTCTTTCATTCAACCTGTGCTTGGTTTAATCTATATTGGGACCTGTTAAATCTCCTTGGAAACACTAGAAACTTAATCTCTAAGTGGTGTTGGTGTTCATAAGTAGGCCTCTTCTCTTCTAACCAAAATGTGGCCTTGTAGCGCAGTTCACACATTAGAACTGACAGCTCATTTTGTCTGCCTTAAAACATGGCTCAGGACTATCTGCTCTCTGTAATTGATGAGGAAGGACAAACTATTCAACTGCATGTTAGTGCTTATAGTGAGCCCAAGGAATTAGTGTTTCTATTCATCCATTTAAAAAGTACTCAGGAAAAAGCAAATATTAGAGGTGTGGGTATGCTTTCTGGGCTTAGAGATCACACCAGAGTACCTACAGCTAAGGCCAGCTGTCAGCCTGAGAAGTTCTCACAGTGCTTGTGTTGCAGTGTTGTGCCAGTCTGGTTTATGTTCTGCCTATGAGCATTTTTGGTCCTCATAATCACTGGGAATGAAACAGAGGCATCCCAGCAATTCACTGTGCTCAGTCTTTAAAGATGGTTTCTCTCTTTCCAGACACAAATCTGTTTTGCAGTTGTCAATTTATACTGCTCCACTATCATAAAAGAGGTGGTATGAAGTGAATGTAGAGAAAGTGGTAACTTTAATATGTCTGTGTTTGACAATTATTCACATTTCTTGGCTTCCCACACATTTGTGAATGTACTTTTCTTGACGTTAGCATCTGCAGATCTGGGGCCAAAGCCTTTTGCTTGTATGTTTATCTGCAGCTTCCTTGAGGTCAGCAATCTGATTCTGCTTGACTCTGCACTCACAGTTGTCACTGGTGGGAATCCCAGTGACTGCACTTGTTTGCAGGGTCAGGCAGGCATCAACAAAGGATGCATTCAGCCTGTAGTTATTTTGTGGTTTTGTTATTAGAAATAGTGAGTTTGAAAGCTTTTTGAATGGGATTAAAATCAACATTATTTTTAGTGCACACACCTTACTTATTACTTCCTCAGAATTAGAAGGAGTAGGTTCTGCTGTTTCACAGGTCTACTTAAATTGGAATACCCTTAAAAATTAATCACTGTGATGAGAAAATATTAGTACAGTCTGAAACTGTCAACTGAACATCCTCATTTGTCATTTTCTTTTCATGCTAAAATAAGAATCTTTTTTCTAATTATCTAGAAATTATTGCTGCTTTTTTTTTTTAAAAAAAAAAAAAGGTATTCAGTGGATTTAGTCCTTGTGAACATTTGCTTATGCACTGGAAGCACAGTGGGAGCACTATAAATGATACGGTAAGGTAGAGACAAGTCTGAAGGATGTAGGACTATGTATGATATAACATATTTTCCCATGACTCCCAGACAAATAGTTGCTTTTCATTCTTGGTCTATCTGCCACCCATAAACACATACATCAATATGGCACTGCCATTTATTGCAGAGTGCTTGAATGAGTCCTGCCCTATATTTAGTAAGGGTCATTTTGTAAACAGTGCTGTTTGTATTCTTCACTTTTCTCTATTTCTTGTTTGCAGATATTTGTATATCCCATATTTGAGTGGAATTGATTTAGCATCTCAGGTAGAAGGTGCATTTAGCAGTGATACATATGTGTATCCCTAAAGTGCCACTTTGGAGCCAATCCCTTGTTTGTATTCTGCTTAGCCCTTACTTGGACAGCACTTGAATCTCCTCAGTAAGACTTTCGCTGTGTACAGTCATAGTAGAAATCGCAGTAGGTATTGTAGGATTATTTGGGGTGAAGTGCTGAAATGGTGTGGGTGCTGCTAAGTGGAACCCATGTGGCAGATGTACAGGCAGAACTTTGCTGCTTGGGATGGATTAGCACCGAAAAACTTGGAGGCTGGGGAACTCTCTTGGCCTCTTCACTCACCCAAAGCAATGAATGTGTTGAGCAGCACTAAAACTACCATCTGCAATTGTTACCTCTGACCTCATATAGTGCTATCCCTCAGATACTTCACACCTTGAAATCTCTGCTGTCCTACAAGAAAACGTTTGAGTCGACACGGTTTATTGGGATTTTAATGTAAGTAAACCAGGGTCTTCTCTCTGGTCAGTCATATCCTTTTTCAGGCTGGAGGTGTTTATACCAGTGGTGAGTCTTTGTCACTTTTACTCACTGAGTTACTGTGTGAGACTGCAGTATTCTTTCATTTGCAGTTTGAAATGTGACTTTTGTGGTTGAAAGTCAACAACCTGAAATCTGAAACAAATGTCATCTTCAGCAGTGAATTGTCATTATGGCAAATTTTGCAGTGCTTACTAGCTATTGTAATAATAGTTCTCATCTAAACAGCTTTTTTCTTTCTTCTTTTTTTTTTTTTGTGAGTAGTTACATGACAGAAAAGGGAAACTATGGGGGGAGTCTGATTCCCTTATAATAGAGACTTAATACAGCTATTAATCTTTATAAATTAAAAACACAGCATTATTTTAAGCCTCAGCAGTCTTTTATTAGATTAATGATTCCGGAGAAAGTCAAACACAACCTATGTTAAATATATTCACTTGCTAAATAACGTTAATATTTCCTGTTGGTTCTTTATTGTCCCAATAAAGTTAATATGTTTATCTATTTTTCTCTTCCTAAGTATTTGATTTTAGTTTTCAGGATCAGCAAGTATGAGATCAGTTTGATTTGCAGTTTTAGTGTAGCAGATCCAAAATCAACACTCCGTGCAAGTTGCTTGCATAGGATCTTACTGCAGATCACGTTAAAACAGTTAATTATGCAGACAGTTAATTTGGAAGTTTCAAATGCCTTCTAAAAGAAAGTTTGTGTGAGACCATTCTGTAATAAGCTTACCTCCAGTCTGTGGCCTCCATGGCAGAATTGCTGGTGTGCTCTTAATTGTTTTGCAGCAAAACTGTTTGGCTAACATGAGAGAATGTTGGTAACTTGATGCATGGTGAGTGCATGCAGAACCTCAGAGTCAAGAAACAAAACAAGACTATCATGCTTGACTTGTGTCTCTTATATTTTCTTTTTCTTAGTTCATACAGCTGCTGTTCTTGTCATTTTTTGCCAGCCATATTGAAATTACTTATTACATCACCATTGCCCTTTGTCTCTATCTAATATTCCTTTTCCAGTCCTGTGGGTGGCTGACTGAAGAGGGGCTTTCCAGATGGGCCATGTCTTTCATTCTGGTCTGAGTCAGTCAACAGTTTGGTTTTATATAATTTGTTAAACAGTGGTGCAGCCGCATGTCACTTTTCAGGCAGCCTGCTAGGTTGGGTTTACAGAGGTGTCCAGTGTCTTCTGTTTCCTAAGTTCTACTTCATCTTCCTAATTTCAGTAACTCAGTGGAAGCTTAAGAAATGGGCATTTGAGATTTCATTGCATGGCCAACCCTATGGGTTATCCACCAAAATGTGTGAAGAGGAACATGCTAGTCAGAAGCCACCAGAATGGCCAGTGACTCCATTTCTGGGTATAGTTTGTAAGTTAAGGAAAGGTGACTTAAGAGGTAGCATAAGATGTCAGATGGCATATGGACAGATAGGACCAGTCTCATGCTCGCAGGCCCTTGTTCTCATGGGGGACTTCAACCACCCTGATATCCCTTGGAGGGACAGTACAGCTTGGCAGAAGCAATCCAGGAAATTCCTCGATTGTGTGGAACACAGCTTCCTTCTGCAAGTAATAGAGGAGCCGACAAGGAGAGGTGCCATGCTTGACCTCGTGCTCACCAACAGGGAA
>JANRGW010020656.1:0-15180 GCA_024733675.1 Psilopsiagon aymara
TATTATTGGTGGTAGCAGCAGTGGTTTGTGTTATACCTCAGTTACTGGACTGTTCTTATCTCAGCCCGTGGGAGTTACATTCTTTCAATTCTCCTCTCCCTCCCTCGGGGGCAGGGGAGAAGAGGGAGGGGGAGTGAGCGAACGGCTGCATGGTATGGAGTTACCATCTAGACTTAAACCATAACAGCACCTTATTTGAAAATCTTGATTTATAAAAGCATATCAACTTTGAAGGCTTTTTTCAGAGCTATGGCATCAACACCAGATATGAATTTATATCTGGATTTGTCTTCACTAAAACAGTTGTCCAGGTGCAACTACACATTTAAATCTGTTTTTTCAATTTATCTCAGCAACCTCTCCATGATCCAAACAGTTATTAACAGCTTAACCTGCTAGCTGTTCAGGTTTAGGCATGCAAATTCCCCAGGTGTCTAAATGGCGTTCTTTATGTGGGCACACAAACTCCCTCAACCACTTCATCTAAAAACTTGGTAAACACTGCCAAATCCATTGGTATTTTTCTCTACCATCATTTTAAGTCTGCCCAAGTGTTTATAGCACTTGTCCAAACTTTGGGATTAAAGGCCAGACCAAAAAAAAAGAAAAAAAATGCAGATGAGAGATGGGAATAAGGTAAATCCTTTTTTTAAAATAAAAATTGCATCAAATTAAAGCATATATGAAGCTAGACAATTGTCTATATGAAGCTAGACAATTGTCTATATGTCCAATCTCAGTGGACATTACTGTGAAGAAAGAGACTAAACAGGGACCACAAAAGATGAGCTACTAAAAACTAGGTACACATCCTGGTTCAGTAAAACCAGATAATTAGCAAAGTGGAACTGAGGAATTGTGGATGCACATGAAGAAATTCAGGAGAAAGGTTTAGTTATCAAGCTTTGATACTTACACAAAATAATTCTTCAAAATATGATGCCAAAGGCCATATGACAGGAAATCTTGCACCTTTAGACTCAGTTTCCTTGCACTCACCATGAAGATTTATTTGCAATCTTTTCTGGAGGAGGCTGATCCTAAAGGATATTCCCAGTGTAGATGGCTTCCCTGGGGATTCTGTGACTGTTCTGCTCATCAGTATTGTCTCCACTTCCACCAGCTTCTTTCTACCTGCTTCTTTCTTATCATATTCAGCTATATAATAAGGCTTCAAACTCCAAAGAAATTAACAAATGATTTTGGAGAATGTAGAAAACTGTTTACAAGATTCCTCATGAAACTGAAAATCTGTACGATTTTCCCTTCGCAAGAAGGAATTTGGGCTGCTTGTGGCTGATAGTACCTAAAGGTAAACACGCATATGGCACTCACCACAGGCTACTAGGAATTTCTAATTGCTGCTCCCAGAACAATGTCACATGGTCATCATGTTACAAAAAAGTAGGTGGAAGGAGAGAGCAGTAGTGCACTCAGAGCCCTTCTGCGGGATGAGTTATTGAGAGTTTCAGTGTACGCAACATTTTGCTCAGGAGAAAGAAAAAAGGTGCTCATGGGAGAATACGGGGGAGACCTACAGTAAGCAAGCATTAGTGCGCATCTTGCATGCCTAAAGCTGCACAGCCATTCATGGCAAGCCAGAGGAATAGTGTGCATAACAGGTAAGGTGGAAGTCTGGCCTTGGAATATTGTTCTCCAGTTACACAGAAAAAGGTGAAGAGAGTTGGCAAAATGAACTTTAGTTGTCTAATTTATAAAACTCAAAATGAAGACAGTTTTGAGTCCTCTTATATCCCATTTTTAGCTTTCCTCAGGTAATCTGCCCAACATGCAATATAAAAGACAAATGCTCAGCATGTTAATGACTCTGCTTTTTTTCTGCAAAGGAACCATAGATCTTCCTCATTCACCTAATTCTCTAGTGAGCAATACCTTTGATTTAGCACTGTCAGGGTCCCCTTCCCATCTAGAAGTTAGGCTTATTAATCTGTAGGCTTTGCAAAAGAATTAAAGGTAGCCAGTGCAACAGCCACACCAAAGCAAGGCACCATGAAGGTTTCTGCCATCAGTACAAGAGCTTGAGAGATTCCTCTTCCTTCCTTCTTTAGTTTCCTAGTAGACTTAAGATTAATAGCCCCTTCTACCAAACACTGCGTAGGAGAAACAGAGCTTGATAGTAGAGATATGCATCCCATCCACAGTTATATAACAAGAAGAAATACACCACCATGAAGAAGGAAGCTGATCAGCTACCACAACCTTGTGGCAAGTGGTCTGAAAAAGAGCAGCTAGACAGTTCACTAACCTTGACTGCCTGTGGAATAATTAGAAATTAAACTTGTATTTTAAATGTAGCATTGTTCACATGTAAAGAAAAAATGGACTTTCAGGAGAAGATGCAGCTACACCTGGTTTGCCAGGAATGTGCACTCCACAGTGGTTCCCGTGGCAGCATTGGAGAAGGATGGAGCAATGTGATACTGCAGCCACGCTCTGTCCTAACACCAGCAGAGATGGAAACTGGGTGATACTAGAAACTAATAAGCTGCATAATTGCTAGCCTGAGCCAACAGTCTGTCATCTTTTGACAAAATGCTGTCCTTTGTGTGAACTTTGCTTCATTATAATGCATTTTAATGCATTATAATACAAAAACACACCTCCATCTGTAATGTTACCCTAATCCAAAGTGAGATCACCCCTCTTTGAGCATGATCTTTGAATTCTTTGTGGTATATACCTTTAAAAGTGAACTAAGAGAATTTTACATCAATAATAATCAAGAAAGTATGACTAGAGTCCCTCGAGCTGCACCCTGAAGGAGAAAAATAGTATAAAATGGCCCAACCAAGGGGGAATATTGGGGAAGATGTCATCATGGATGAGTAGAGGAAAATTCCATCAGCAGCTTACCCTTGACTGCTTGAAACAGTCGATGGGCTGGACCTTTCTTCCCCCCCTATAGGGATGCCTTTGGGTAAGACTTGCACTGTATCAAGTGCTTTTCCAGGAAAATCAGGAATCTCTATAATAGAGTTACTTTCCACTTTTTACTTTTACATTTTAAAGACAGGCTGTGTTATTCACAAATTTGTTATGTGTTTGTATAACTTATTATTTGCAAGTGCTTTTGCAGACAGTGTATTTATCACTGGCAATCCATTAGAACCTGTATCTGTTGCTTTAATAAACTTCATTGTTTGAGTAGCTAATCATAATAGTTTTCTCATTGTATGCAACCAATTCCTTCAGTGTGGCTGTGTTAGTTCACAAGATCTATTAGACTGAAGGTGCAGTGTGTTATTAGTGCATTTGGAATCGTGATTGTTCAATATATCGAAGGCGACTGGACTGATAATGGTAAATTAGCTTTAATGAACTGCACTGTTTAAGTAGCTAATCATAATAGATTTCTCACTGAATGTGACCAAATCCTTCAATGTGGCCATGTTAGCTTGTGAGCATGATTAGACTGAAGGTGCAGGGCACTATTAGTGCATTAAGAATCATGATTGTTCAATATATCGAATGTGACCAGACTGATAGTGGTAAACTGCGCATCACTCAGAATCCAAGCCTAGCTGCACCCAGCCCTTCTAATATCTGAAGGCCAGATGGAATGCAAGCAGGTTTATTTTCTGACAGTTTGTCTTGCCTTTTAATGTGGCACTGCCCTGAAAGTAAAGTCCTAAAACAGATCAAGCTCTGGTTCCACTGCTGTATAGGGCATGCATCTTTATATGTCCCATTCCTTGCATTTGGCTGTTTAAGGTGTCACACTGCATGTATTAAATAGTCCCTGGAGGTGCACAAGATTAAAGTGTTGGGAGTGAGGAAAGAGTTCAGTTATTCCCCCCAAACCTACTTACCTAAAGATTGGGGATTTGCCGCTGCTTCTAAAGAGCTATCCAATATTTTATATCAAGCATTCAGTTAATACTCTTTTTCCTTGGACTTCTTTCAATCTGGCATGAAATGCTACTTTAAATGATTCTGCTGTGAATGCTTGTACTTCTAGACTTCTTTCAAGATATTCAGATGAAAACCTTTGTGCAGCAGACTAAATGCTGAAAATATAGTGTTACATCTGAAAAATCAGATACAATTAACATCCAGATTTTTCTTCAAAATCATCGATGAATTATTACTATTAGGCAACCAGTTGAACACTATTGTTTAAAAAGTGTGTTTAAACAAATGTTCATCCTGAAATTTGGAAACAAACACCTCGTCTTTTCAGGTCAAGATGACTCCGTTATAATGAATCTTAAAATTGCACTGGTTATACAATAATCCCTTTTTCTGTCCATCCTTTATAGCTTTTTGTACCTGTGGACAGTTTTCAATCAAATTTATCATTGGGTAGATGTATCAAGCATAATTAAGTTCCTACAGATTCAGAGAAAGAACATCTTGTCAAAGGAAAATAAGGTAATATGATCAATAGTGTTGAGTCTGAAGGAGAAGTGAGGGAGAAGAGGGCCAAGATCAGCAACCTTCAGATGAGCACACACCACCAGTCAGCACATGCAGAGCTCCCCAGTGATCACAGCATGGCTGATTCTTGCTCAGTGGAGGTGTTACGGAAACTTGGGAAGGGGCAGGGTCTGCTGCAGTGCAGAAGTAGACAGGGGGCCAGCTGCAGAGCTAACTCATCTTCTTTAGTAAGTTGCTCATAGGAAAACTTTTGTCTTCTCTAAGAGCAAAGCAGAGAGAACAGAAATGAAAACAAAACAGCAGAAAAAATTTCAAGAAAATGACTGGATGCTAATTTGATGTAAACCAAAATATTTGCAGTGTTTTGGTTCAGCAATAAAAAGGAGATTCATTTTATTATAACCAAAATAAATGTATTTACCAATGTTTCATTGGCAGTTATTCACACAACTAAGGCACTATGCAGCTGTCAACTATGCGTAAATAGAGGTACCAGAAACTCTGCCTTAATGTCCCACACTGCAGTTCAGAGAATGCTTGCAAGTGACATTGCACATAGCAGCGGGAAAGTAGTTGAGCCGCATAGAGCTGGTTCCTGTAGCACTATACCAGATACTAGTCAAGTATATTTTTAAATTAAGGAGATGTGATATCAATAACAGTAAGTGTGAGTCAATTCAGGAATCCTTATATGCACACTTTACACAACAAAATTTAAAATTTTCTTCCTGGGCTTTTCTCTTTCTTCTCACTTATAGGTTTGGGGCGTGGCTCATATAATGACAAGTTTGTAAAATGCAGTGACCATGGCGGTGTCAAGAGGACAGTTGGAACTAGATGATTTTAAGGTCCTTTCCAACCCTAACTAGTCTATGATTCTATAATAATCAGATCTACTACTTTGCTACTTATGGCACAGTGCTGGATGCAGTGCAGAAATGCAATTAAGTTAATCTTCAGTCTTCAAAGAGGTTTTTTTTTTCTTAATTTATGGATAATTTCATAATCACACTAAACTATTATGGCGAATGAAAATAAAAATTGTGCAGGCTATCTGGAATTAGAGATGGAAAAAGCATTTAGGTTGTTCTAAATACTGAGGCATGTGTGCAAATGCATGGTAGTCAAGTTCTTTAACTTGAGCTTGAGTGCTCTGAGGCTGAGTATGGAAGTGCTATTCAGTTTTGGAGCTTTTGATGTGACACTTAAGTGACCTTTAAAAAAAATTTATATTTTTTCCTACATTTTTCCATCAGATATACAATATACGGCTTTCTAAGTAGGAGTTATACTTGAAACACATTGCAGCAGGTAAAATATCATTATAAGTATAGTGAAATTAAATCTCCCTATGCATATTTGTAATACACACTATATGACTTCATAACACTAGCAGCTTCCTTTATGCCAGTGTTATTAACCCTCAGTAAAATTCTATTTTACTTTTGAGAGAAAACATGTTGCCATTGAAGCCTCTGCCCCAGAATATATATTCCAGTAGCTCCCAAATAATATATCAAGGCGTTAACAACTTCAAAGTTATTATCACTAATTTTAGTTTAAATATCAATGTAACACTGTCTAAAAAGCTGTGTGCCATTTTATGGTCTTCTCTTTGGCTATGTAAAATAAATTAAGATAAAGACTGAGATGTTAAAACAACACCAAACACAACCAGTTTGAGTTCTTCAGAAATCCATGTGCCTGTATAATTGTCTTTCTAGCAAGCTATTTTTACCATTTTGTGCATATGTTGAGAGGACTAAAAGGAGTTTAAAAAGTCTTAAGAGATTGAAGCACTATTTTTGAACATCAGTAATCCCTCATCAATTCCCTATAAATGGAAGTGGTTTGTACAAGACGTAGCTGCTGTAAAATGCTCTGATACAGCAGAAGCAGATTAAATTTACTGCTTCAATTCTGGACTCTACTAAAAATGAATAATATTCAAATCACAAAATTCAGCTAAGCCGAAAGCCTAAACCTTGGAATATCTAGCCTGGTTTTGTAAGTATAAATTCTGAGTATTCAGTAAGTCTGAACTTAGAAAAATTATTGGTTTAGACCTTTTTAAATATGATATGTTCAACTTTTTCCTATAGAAGATAATGAAATTAATTCTAAATAAGATTCCTACGTGACACCTATGAGGTTGAAAGTATCAAAAAACTACATGCCAGTGAAAGCATCAAGTTCTTACCTAAAGCCATGTGAAATAACTGAACAGCTTTAAAAAAAAGTCATCATGTTATTTGCTTTAATGTAATTTTAATAGAAGAAATTTATAAAAAACAGTCTTTCTTAATTAATCAGCATTTGCTCTTAAATTGACGTTATTAACCTTAATTTGTAACTTGATATTGTTGCCGCAGGCCTGACAATTATACACTATGATTTCATTGTACAACAAAACACACAGAATGCCAAGATAATTCTTAAATTAGAATAAATGTAGTAAAACAGGAATGGCAACATCTGTTGTTATACTTAAGTGCTGTTACTTATATATTTATCCATTGTCCTAATTATCCAACTGTTCTTACCTAGATCACTGGGCTATATTAATCTGGTGACAATGATTCAGTCTTTAGCTAAAATGTCTCTAATTTTATATTGCTGTTCTTCAGAGATGTTCTCAAAACCAAAAGAACATGTCAGATTTTGAATCAATTTTTTGTATTTATCACACTTCCAAGAACTAGATTTGGATAACAATATGCTGTTTGGTAGCACTTAAAACATGGGAATAGCCTTCTTTCTATGTAAACGGGAATGGCCTTGAAAGACGTTACTGATGACAGCATATCACCTTTCTATGTTTTTCACAGTAGGAAAGAATTATGCACCATGCCAATGTCTAAGGAACTATAAAAGTTTCCATATGGTTTTAACTATAAATTGTTCTTCAAATGCGATATTTTCTTGAATATAAGCCATTTAAATGGATTCTATTTAGAAAGTCCCATTAATTTTTCATTCTGGTTATGGTCTCAATGGTCTTGTTTTTAAGAGATTTTCTTCAAAATAATAAAACTTCCAGACTGCTCTTAATTTGCTGCTTCTCTCCCTCCCCCTTCTACCTCGCACAAGACAAAGGCTCAAGCTTCCACTAAAAGCTGATTTCACAGGGAAATGAATAGTTTGCTTTATCTCTATTTTCAGAAATTCACTGATAAATTTATGGTCCATGTTAGGCTGTTCTGAAACACAACCATGGGGCACGAAGATAAAAATCTGCTTACAGAGGAAAAATTAACAGACCACGAGAGAACAGCATATAACAAAAGAGATTAAAAATAGAATCTGGATCTCATTTCATATCTACTCATCACAAATCAATAGCAAGCATATCGCATAGGCTCTGGTGCGCAACTATGACAAAACCGAAATTTTCTAATTCTTAACCATTAACAGAAACTAAAAAGCTTCATGTATTTCATGCCATATACTTTCTACGCAAAAAGCAAGGATAAAACTGCACCTTATATGTATAGGCATGCATACCTTATGTATATATATGTATTTATAATTAAATTATTTGGTTTAACGTTTCAGCTTAAATTGTGCACTTGACCTGATCTATCATATTTGCTTCTGTTTAATAACATTTAAACTTACATTAAATAACTGGAAATTCATAAGCCTATGTCTTGAAAGAAAATCTGCTAAAACATTATGCTGTTTCATAACAATATTAAATATTGATTGACAAAAATGTATATATCAAAGTATAAAATAATTAATAAAAGCTTTGATGAAATTATTTCATTATTGTGGAAAGCACAATAAAATTTGACATGGTATGTTAATAGAGTCATAGAATACCAGGTTGGAAGGGACCGCAACCTCTAGTCCAATCAACAATCTAGTCCAACCTTTCTTGGCAAAAGCACACTCTAGATGAGATGCTCCAGCACCCTGCCCAGTTGAATCTCAAAAATATCCAGTGCTGGGGAATCTGCCATTTCCCTGGGAAGATTAGTCCAACTGATGATTGCTCTCATTGTGAAAAATTTTCCTTCTGTGTCCAGTTGGAATCTCCCCGGGAGTACCTTGTGCACATTAGCTGTCATCTTTCACATGTGACCCCTTTTAGAAAGGGATACTCCACCTTCTTTGTAGCCACCCTTTAAATACTGGAACATGGTGATACGGTCTCTCCCAACCCTTCTTTTCTCAAAGCTGACCACTACCAGTTCTCTAAACCTTTCCTTATATGGAAGGCTTCCCAGTCCTTTGATCATCTCTGTGGCCCTTATCTGAATCTTCTCCAGCCTGTCTATGCTTTTTTGCACAGCAAGGACCAAAACTGAACACAGTATTCCAGGTTTTGCCTGACAAACTCTGAGCAGGATAATGACATCTTTGTCTCTGCTGGTTATGCCCTTGTTGATGCAACTGTTGGCTTGCTTTGCAGCAGCAGCACACTGTTCAATTATACTGACTATTTTGTCCACCAGGATCTCCAGGTCCCTTTCCACAGAGCTGCTCTCCAGTCTGTGTTGCACTTCAGAATTATGTATTTCAGGAGCAAGACCTTACACATAACTTTCCTGGGGACTGAAGGAAGACTGATATTAATTATTTACATAGCTAGCTATGTAACACAGAATAAGCACAGGTTGTGAGCAAGAAGAACATAAAGATTTGAGAAGAAAAATGTCTTATATTCATTCAACTAATTCAAATCTAAATACTAGTTCTTGGACTCAAGTGAATGCTCTGGTTACACTTCTCACGATTGAGGTTACTGAAAGGCTACTTAAGCATTTCTTGTTGGAGTTAATTCTCAGTCACATAAAGACATGGTTCAGTTACTTTCTTTCAAATGCTCTCATTTTCTCTCTCTTATAGCTGAATCCAGGTATGATATGGTGAATGGTATGATATGCCCACAAAAAGAATTTGTGGGCATGCATCTTGCTGACAGTGGATTCCCGATGAGCCAGGCCCATGATCTGTGTCTCTGTGAGGGCACTGAGGCTCGCCTTGGGCCCCAGCAAGAAGGAAGTGGAACAGCTGAAGCATCAAACAAATGGGATGCTGTGGTTTGAGAGCCGGATCTGGGCTGTACCTTACGTAAATGTAAAGGACCAATCAGAATCTGTAAAAGGGTGCGTGGACAGCGCAGGTGGAACCAGTTACAGTTTGCATGATTATGTAAAGGGGAGGAGTTTTTTGTTATATAAGGTGAACTTTACAAGCAATAAACGGCTTCTGCTTGATTCACTTTGAATTGTGTGCAGAGTCCGTAATTTCTTTCCAGAACAAGAATTAAAGCTTACAGAAACTTAAAATTAACTTAAAACTTAAGAATTAGTACATTACTTCTCAAGTTTTGGGCCAAGTTTTTCCTGATTTTAGTTTGGGCTAAATTAAAATAAAGTAGAAAATAAAAAAAGAAAAAGAAAATACTAAATATCCTAAACCAAAGGAAAAGCTGCAAGGAAAGGTGTAGTTATTTGCAAGCTACAAATGCTTCTACTGCAGAATCCAGACAAAAGAAGTGAACAAGAAGGACTTTTTGGAGTGGGAAATTAGATAACCATAGTGACCATCTTCTGCAGCTGTGATCCCATGTTGGTAGTTAGGTGAATTCTTCCTGGGACAGTTTAGATATATAATCTGAGTCCTGAGTTACCTTGTGTCATGCTGTAATTCTGGGAGAGGCCCAAAATCAAAACAGTTAAATAATGAAAGCAACAAAAGCAGTTTCATTGTTAAATTCAATAGATTCCTTATAGTCAAAACAGTCTACTACATGGTTTCGCTTACTAATGTGAATGCTATAAAATTAAAGGTCTTTTGCCAATAAAATAAAAGCTTGGTTACCAGTGCTGGGTTTTAAGGTATTTTGTTAGAACCATACTCTTAAAAAGGTTACCATTATCCACTTCGGCCTTAGATTCTGCCAATTCAAGCCTTGTTAAAGCTGGCCTAGATGGAAGAGGGGATGATACCTGTAGCAGAAAGCAGTGTACTATAGATTACATGACCTTGGCAATAGAGTCCTTTGTTGCTTTTTCTCCACACCTCAGTGTCTAGAGCTAATGCTGAAGAAAAGTCTAAACAGAGTGTTTTCTAAACCATGGATGGAAATTAGAAAATTCTTCAGGACAGAATTGATCTGGATTTGTCATGAATATCTGTTAAAAAGAGATTAAAGTTTCCCACTTTGTAGATCTATGCTAGGAGCCCCTGTGATGTCTGCCGGAAGCAGTACAAAAATAATGTTTCAGCACCAGCAAAAGAATGATAAGCATGAAGAAAGTTGAAGCCTAAAGGATTTTCTGAAGCTTCCAACTTGGAACCATTTCCTAAGAGCATTCTTTTTGACTTAGAGGACATATTCATACTTTTCTTTCTTAGGCTGTGATTCTCAGCAGAAAACTTTATCTTAAGGAATATTTGCTCATACTAAGTATAAGCGATAAGGTTAAAGAATGACATGCTCTATTATTTCCAGACTTAGATCCGTGCTGCAACTGGCCTGCTTGCAGTCAGTGGGGAGAAATTTATACATCTTTGTTGTGACTTATTTGATTAATTTTAGATGTTTATTATAGAATAACAAGAAAAACAGCCTCACAACCTACAAGGTGAAGTCCTCTGTAATAACCCAGGGAAAAAGTCTAGGCAGGCACACCAAAAGCCAGAGGCCTCTTGGTCTCTTGTTGAAGGTACATAGTAAATCCCATATTATTTGCCCATACCACAGAAGAAATAATATAGGACTCACCCTGTCTAATTCAGGGTGAAAATGCAGGTAGGAAAATCAACAGCCTGTTTATTTTGTCTTTGCTCAGTCTACTAGCATTCTGTCACTTGCTTTTCTTTTCTGAGTTAAATATGAAATGTATATGTTCAGAACTAGCAACACCTATGGCAAAGAAGTGTTGATTCCCTTTTTTTTTTTTTTAGAAATCTGTTTTCTATCATTTATTCATTATTCTTATGAATGCTTTCTTTGTTACTCATCAATCAAGCTGATCATCAGTAAATTCACCTGTTGCTCTTCCTTGCCCTTCCAGAATTACAGAATAAGCATGTTTGCTGAAGAAAAGGGAAAAATGTGAAATTTATTTGATGAGACAACTTTAGGAACAAAAAAAAAAAATTAAAAGAAAAAAGAATTTATCAAGTATGTCAGTGTTACTGTGTTTGCCCTGTAAACCTCTCCTCTTTGTTACCTTTTCTGTGGGTGGATCAGCATCAGAATATTTCCCTAAAGTAAATAAATCTACCTTGTGGTTATAAAGTCTCCTTCTTCTTTGGGCCATATCTGCACACCAGACTGCATTTTTTACTTTAATAATTCTCCCCTAGGCAATTTGACTGCTAATCTTTGAAGGCACCACATGCTGATAGTTCTCTCAACAGAGTACCAGCAAGTACAGCAATTAGAAGTTTGCTGTTGACAATCATACAACTCTCTCAGAATGATAGGTTTGTATTAACCTCAGAATATCCCATCTTCCCCAGTTTTATGTAATAGTTAAGGAGAGACAATATTTCAGCCCAAAAATTCAGGTTTGTCTCTAAAGTCAGTGTCTTAAATCCACAAGTTAGCAAAAAATCTGCAGAATGCATATGGCTAACAATGACTTCAATATTTTGGATTCCTGGCACTTAAAGGATATTTGCTACACCAAACCTAATTTCAGGCAACTACAGTTTAAAAAAAAAAAAAAAAAAACAAAAAAAAAAAAAAAAAAAACCTGGTTTTATAAAGAAGAGTCAGCCAAACTGGCCTGTAACTAAGGTATTTCCCAAAAGACGGTTTAGCATTTGTGCACTAGAAAAAGATACAAATCATATAATCATAGAATAGTTAGGGTTGGAAAGGACCTTAAGGTCACCTAGTTCCAACACCCCTGCCCCCTGCCATGGGCAGGGACATCTGTGTCGGGAGCTCAGGCAACATGCAACGATTAATGTAATCGGAGTGTTGACAATTTATTGCCGCATAAGAACAATTTATATAGACAATTTTCAAGAAGCTTGAATATTCGGTAGTATCTGATTGGTTAATATCCTTTAGCTACATGTTAGTAACAATTTAATGATTGGTTAACCATAACGACACATGTTCCAAGCTTGTTTCAAGTTTGCAGTTATGTTTCCAGGTCACAGTTCTCAGTTCCTTCTTGTACATCTTCCTCAGCAACTTTCTGCGCCAACTTGCTCAGAGCTTCTGCACGTACGCGTCCTTTAGTAACCTCCAGGCAAGGCCACAAAGCCTTTGGTTCACTACTCCACGATTGTCAAATAGCTGTCCGGATAACTGTCTGGATTGCTCACATGTCCGTGTTCATCCAGGTATATTCCCACAGACACCTCCCACTAAACCATGTCCAATCTGGGACATTTAGGAAATCATTTAGGAAAATATTAATCACTATGTTACATTTTATTAAATCCTATTTCAAAGTTACTTACCATTTTTCCCCTCATTCTTGACATCTTCCCCTTTCCACCCAACAAAGTCTTTTCTGTTTATGGGTTTTTATTATCCTTTCTGCTCATATATATTTCTTTTGATTTTCGATACTATCTACCTTTGATTCACTTTTGTGTTCTCCACATTCTCATCTGAGAGAGTGAGTGCACACAGCAACAATAAAGCAGAACCTTTCTATGTCAAGAAGAAAAAATACTTAATATCATCCGAATGATGCAGCTGTCAAAGGTGTATGGAAGGTGGCTAATAGGTTTTTCTCAGGTTTTTTCTTAGTTCAATGAACATTGTAATAACAATCACATTTGTCTCATCCTGTATTATTTTATTAGTATTATGTATAAAATTCACCAAGACACTTCAGATTTATTTCAAAATAATTTCCACCCATAGAGTGTTGTTTGCTCAATAAATCAGCATTCTTATTACTTATAAAATCCTTAGGTAGCTATGTCATCATGAGCTCATACTTATGATATGAAAGGTTGAAAACTGGATCCTGATTCATTGTGACACTCCAGGATGTCTGGCCATTCATCGTATCAGCAAATTAATGCAGGTTAGATATACTTTCATAGCAAAGGAAAATAGAAGTGTTTAGAATCATTTCCTCTTTATCTAATACAGCTAAAACTGTCTATAAATTAAAAATCAGCATGGAATTTCTAAAGAACCTCTACCCTCAAATTCAGCTGATCAAGTTCTGCTCTCATTTACAGTTCTTGCAATTAAATATTGTTTAGATGTCATCATACAGTTTAACAGCCATTATTCCAAATAAAATTGAAATCAAATTGATATTTAACATAAACCCTTAAATAGAATTTTGAAATTAAAGGCAATATATTAGAATTAAGACCAAACTGTATTTATATTTATGCAACCAACATAGGAATTTCTTATGCCAGTCATTTTCTTTCAGAATCTTTTTATACTTTCCATGGCAATTGAGCGGTGTAGAGTTAGCATGCTACTGGCATTCTTTTTCAGAAAACATATTTCTTCTTAATGTGAACTTCCCAAATAATTTTATTTCCCTTATAAATTTGGCTTGTCTATGGAATTGCATGTAATTCTATGAAAGCACTTTCATTTTACAGCACCGATATCCCATTACTTTAGTGCAAACGTGTTGACTGAACTATGTGGGGAATGATAACTCTTTCACTTCTGCTACTGTTGCCTGCTGTCTGTGCTTTTTAGTTTATATTTTAATTAACTTAAACAGACTTTAAAGCTGTTCAGTAATAACAGCAATGCAAGGAATAGAAACATGAGTTGCATATGTAAACTTCAGATGAATACTCTTAATAACAGGAACTTGCAACTGAGTAATTAGTGTACTGATGCTCATATTTCACCATTTCTCTTAATGAATACTCTTAATAACAGGAACTTGCAACTGAGTAATTAGTGTACTGATGCTCATATTTCACCATTTCACATGTGCGACCATAAAAAATTTCATTTGAATGTGAAAGATAAACTTTGATGGCCTATTAAGAGCAGTCACCTTAAAATAGAGTAATAAAAACCTCAGATTTAAAAAAGACATTCCCTTTTACTTGCAAAGAAATAGAAATCTAAAGATCTAGAAATAGGTAGAAAAGGGACAAAGATTTTTTTTCCAGAAAAAAAAGTGATGAATTTTTACACATTACTCCTTGCTTGAAATTAATGCATATGTTAACTTTTTAGTATGCAATTTAGTATAAACAAGTAAGACCAAAAAAAAAAGTTCCTTTCTCCAGTTACTTTTAAAGTCTCTGTTGGCATTAATCAGTATTAACTTAAGACACTTCTTACTCTGTTTTCAGTTTTCACCACTGCCAGTTCCATTACTGTCAGTAGTCCCACTGACTTTGCTTTGACTCACATAAACCACTGATTACTACTGATTTTGTTTTAAAAGCACATAATATTCCCCTAACCTGACTCAATTTCAGATTAACACTAAAGACCATTAGAACTGTACTCAGATTGAAGAATAAAGGTAATTACAGTAAAATTATAATTTTCAAAAAATATTCTTCAGAACAAAATTTTATTCTTCTAAGCTTGAAAAATTTCAAGCCTGATACCAGTCAGACTCAGCTTGAGGTCCTGAATTATAATTATAGAATCGTAGAATAGTTAGGGTTGGAAAGGACTTTAAGACTATCTAGTTCCAACTCCCCTGCCATGGGCAGGGACACCTCACGCTAAACCATATTACCCAAGGCTCTGTCCAACCTGGCCTTGAACACCGCCAGTGATGGAGCATTCATAACTTCCCTGGGCAACCCATTCCAGTGCCTCACCACCCTTACAGTAAAGAATTTCTT
>JANRGW010020659.1:0-12103 GCA_024733675.1 Psilopsiagon aymara
CCCCCCCCCCCCCCCGAATATCTTATTCAGCTAAGTGGGTGTTTTTCGTTAGTCCTACTGTACAATCAACCTGCATGAGTAACTGTCTAAGAATGTTTACAGGACATTTAATCAGCAGGCGATACTTACATTTATGGAGGTAATAGGAAATCCCCTGTGGCTTTGTACCTAATTTAGTCATCTTTCAAGCTCAGTATTGCAGCTGGGGACTGATGCTGTCAAAAGATACTCAGCACAGAAAGAAAATTCAGTACCTCATCTGCCTAAAGTGAAATATACCAGGTGTCAAGAAGACCTAATTCTTCTGCTAGATCAGGGAATTATGGTCCCTGAAAATTTTAACTGAAATTCATCCACCAAAAAATAATAATAAAAAAGACAACAGAAAATCTGAAGATTATTTTTCTTTTTGGATGGAGAATAATGAGAAGGTGGCCTTTAATACTTGATATTAAAAATGGAACCTACAGAAATTCCCCCCAAACTTAAGAATCAACATTGAGAAAAAGGTTGACAAGGCCCCCTTGCTTCAAATAATACCAGACCAGAGCTAGCATGGCCAGCTGCAATCCTTTAGTACCACTACCATGTTCAGTCACTGTCTCTTCTATCTCTCATGCTGAAATTCCACTTATTCCACTCTAATAGATATGAGAAATGTGTACCTGAAAGCATTAATCAAATTAAAAAAAAAAAAAATTCTGTTCTCTGGGATTAGCCAGTGTATTTTGACTATTCATTTTCTTCCAGCTCATGTTGGAATTAATTCTTCTTAGGGGAAAGCAGGAATTTAAATTTTATTCTCAATTTTTGATTAAAATTTGAGATAGTATATAAAGATTTGTGGTAAATTAAGAGAGGTGCTGTAGCATTATGTAATGCCACAGGAGCTGATGCATTGCGATGAAGCACAGTCTGAACTACATTATTCCTGGTATTTAAGCAGATTTTCTCTCATTGTTCTTTTAATTTTTGCACTGCTATGCCCAGATGCTTTGGACTGAACATTTTCCCTTGATGCTCTGGTGCAGTATGGTAGATTTCATTGCCACTTCTGCTTGCAGGAAGATTCCATCTCTGGTGATATACCACATTTTGTTTGACAGAATGAAGAAGAGACGAGAATGTCTGGTAAAACTAAGAAATTGAGAAAATCTGTCTTGTTGTACCTCTTTCAACAACTGTAAAATATCGACAAAGTACTTAAGCACATGTGCAGGGACTACTGGTGCCATTCTAAAAAACTTAGCTGCAACACTTGCTGGAGTCTCTGTTAGGTAAAATCTTCTGTTATATCAGTAGTGGCAAAAGGGTAAAAAAGGAACAGGTGAAGAAATAATGTAGTGAAGACCTTCACAACCTAAAGCACAAATTGCAGGGTCACCTAGCGGGGGAAAAGGCTATGTAGTATTTTCTGTATCTAAAGCCGGATTGCATCACCAAAAGCAGATACATCTGTATAGTTCTGTTGCTATGATGTTATATCTGAAAAAAATAAATGTTTATGACTAAGAATCACAAAATAGAAGATGAAGAAAAAGGAAAGTGGGTCCTCATTAAAGAGGGATATAGGGCTCAGTTGTTTCCATTCACCACACAAAAAAAAAATGGGAAGCAGAAACTTTGAAAAAGTCAGCCAAAGAAGCAACTTGTCACAAAACCAGCTATGACATATGGCATCTTCAATTTACAAAAAGGACTAGAAAATTATCCATTACAAATTAACTCCCTCACAGATGTCTCAAAGGAAACAGCTATTATGATCGTGATGCTTAAAAATCGTTCTTTTTGCAAGCTCCCAGCTTCTGGATTTAAGCCTTCTTTCACATGCTCTGGACCTGAGATTGGCTTCTAATCAAGTTCTGGAAGAAATTCAGAGCATCTTAATGGCTGGCTTGATTAATGTCAAAGCGGAGGACAGGATTGTTTGATGTAACTTTACAGTATAGATAACATTCTTGTAGATTCATTAAGCTCTCTCAGCCTAAGACTCAAATGTCTTATTCATCCAACATTACTTGCTATGCTGTATGTACCTCTTGGGTTTTTTTTATGAAGACTTACTGTGCTGGTTTTTGAAAGGGTGGAGTTAATTTCCTTCATAGTAGCTGCTATGGGGCTATGTTTTGGGTTTGTGCTGGAAACAGTGTTGATGACACAGGGATGTTTCAGGTACTGCTGAGCAGCTCTTACACAGAATCAAGGCCTTTTCTGCTCCTCATCCACCAGTGAGTGGGCTGGGGGTGCACAAAGAGCTGGAAGGGGATACAGCCAGGACAGCTGACCCCAGCTGACCCAAGGGATATCCCATAACATTATGACATCATGCTCAGACAGGGAACGAAGGAGAAAGGTGGGGGGAAGTTCAAAGTGGTGATGTTTGTCTTCCCAATTAATGGTTACGAGTGATGGATCCCCGCTGTCCTGGGGATGGCTGAACACCTGCCTGCCCATGGGAGACTGAATGGTTTCCTTATTTTGCTTTGCTTGTGTGCATGGCTTTTGCTTTACCTGTTCAACTCTCTGTATCTCAGCCCATGAGTTTTTGAGTTTTTTCACTTTTGTCCTTCTAATTCTCTCCCTCATCTCACTGAGAGGGGAGTGAACAAATGGCTAGGGAGGGGAGGCTTAGTTGCTGGAGTTAAACCACAACATTTACACTTCATGTTTGTAGCCCTAGACTAGAGACTTGTATATTACAAAAGCTGCTAGAGTGGGTGCAAGCAGGCATTTCCCTCCTTGTGACTGGTCCCTTTGCAGCATTGGCAGGACCATGCTACCCTGGTTACTGCTGCAGGGCTCCCTCATATTGCATTGGCTTGGGAAGAAGATGCTCAATCTTGTCTGCAAAACACCCTTGAACATGCTC
Source organism: Psilopsiagon aymara (assembly GCA_024733675.1). NCBI lineage: Eukaryota > Metazoa > Chordata > Aves > Psittaciformes > Psittacidae > Psilopsiagon > Psilopsiagon aymara. The sequence continues at coordinate 2,870 of JANRGW010020659.1, forward strand.
TCCCTGGCTCTAGAAGGGCTGCTCCAAGCTGAGCCATGGTACAAACAGCAGCAGAGATTCAAGGGTGTTCCTTACTTAAGCAGGGGAAGTGGTGAGAAATGAGATTGTTACTTCTTCTTTAAACAGGTGAAGGATGCTCCTTATAAAGCATATAGAGGTCTGTTTTCTGTGATGCACAGAAAGGCTGGAGCAGAGCACAGAGAGAGAACACTAAAAGTCACCCTAAAGCCAGCTTCTCATTATGCAATGCTGCAGTGCTTATGCCGTAAGGGTGACTGAGCAATCTTCTAGAAGAAAATCAGCTGTGAAAAATAAAATGCCAGCATGATCTTCTGATGGTTGGTTTTCAGTGCTCCCTCTGTTCACATTCCTGTCCTTTACAAATACTCTGTATTTAACTGATGCATTACTGGGCTTATTGATAGAAGTGAACGTGAGGCCAGAGAGGTAGGGAAGGAGTTAACCGATGTGTTGCTACTGTGTTTGGTTGCAGGTTTCTTAGCCAAGGGTTATCTTGCATGGATTTAACTGATGTGATAAGACACACCTGTCAAAAACCTTTGAAAGGTACCTGGTGACTTAGAGTACTGTCCTGGAAAGGCAGTGAATTAGATTGATGAGGTCTGAGAAACAAAATTATTTTAAGTTCTTCAGTTGTGCATGCAAAAACACTGAGGCATCCATTTGAATCACTTTGAAAATAAATATACATAAGATTAGAGCTGTGATTTAATCACAGTATGGCTGATTTCTGGGCACTGCACAGATTTGCTTCCCTCTGAACCATTGTTTTTCACTTTCCAGGATGTATCTCTGTAAAACGAGTGTGGTCTGACTTCCTTACCTCAGTCTGTAATATATTATTCTGCCTGAATGCATTGAGAACCATGCTGTGCAAACTCTCAGGGTATAAAATATCATCAGAGACAAGATCGCAAAACAAATAGATTGCAAAGAATTACTGTAACTATGTCTGAAACCAAAGGGATTCCTGTTATCTGGAGTTCTGAAGACTGGCATGGATAGCTGCCTTTTTCTAGGGGTAAATGAGGATGAAGAAGGACAAGACCAAGGCAGGTTCTGGATGTGGTCCTATAAGCATGAACCTATGAAATGTACGACAGTATCTCTGGGGGTAGCAGATGCATGCCTATTCATATTGAAGTTTCTTGCATTAAATGTTTTGCAAGTAATTTTCTGGGAAAGACCAAGCCTAGATTTTTAGAGTCAGAAATACTTTTTTTTTTTTTTTTTCCTCCCACATAGTATCAATAACAGAGTTACATTTCTAGTTCAGTATAACTACATTTGTTGAAATAGTCAGAGGACAAGCACCTAGCAGCTTTTAGGGGACCTCTGATCCAGCAATCTCTTCCCAATGCTGTGCCACCACACGATGCTTCTCTGCCCCCTGCCCATGCATCCAGATACGCAGTGGGCATATGCACAGTTCTTCTTGAGAAGGTTTCAGAAGCAGCATGTAGCCCTCTCACTAACCTTCATGAAGGAACAAAGGAGGGATCTCATCTGAAATTTTCAGACACTAGTGGTTTAGTGGTTTTGGGGGGGTTTATGTTTTGTTTTGTTTGTATTTTTTTAAGAGGCCAAATGATAAAAGTCTGGTGTGATTTACTGAAAAGACAACTCTGGTAAAAGATTAGAACTTAAAGAAACATCTTTAGAACACATTTTTCATTTGTGTTAGAATAACACTATTGTTAGCCATATGCCAACTGTGAAAAATGGAGCAGTGCATGCAGTGTGTTTACCTTATGCTCAGTATTAGATGTGTTTCACATCTTCTCTGGGCCAGGAGGGTGAAAGTCAGTATGCTGACTGGATTGCTTTCTTACCTGTCTAAAGCTGTGAACCTACTGGAGACTGACAAGATAAGTTGCTCTCTCAGAGATAACCGTGACAGTGAACAACTGGACAGTAACTTCTGAACTACTGTCAGCCAAGGGGACAGAACTTGTGCAAATGCTGGGACTAGAGCTTCAAATCAAGGTCTGAAGTCTCTGGATGCTTTAATAGGAAGGTTTGATTGATGCAGGGAGTGAATGAGTCCTGGAGGTGGTGAGCCAGAGAAATGAGTAATGATGTCAGCATGGATGTGTGTGTGTATTTTGCTTTCTGCATTTAAAGCTGAAGGGACTCAATAACTAAAATCATGTTTTAGAGGTTATTGCAGATGTGACTTGTCCTGGCTGCTTAAGAAGTCAGGCTGTGCTGAGGCTGCTGAAAGAGTTGCTGTGAGACCTAAGGAAGCCCACAGTAGGAGCCTTGTTTAAGAGAGAAGCCAGGGTTAAGCAATAAGTGGGCACATCCTGGGTAACAGCCAGAGGTCATTTTGCTCCTTGGACCTGGTGAGAAACTGAAACACTTTGTTTTCACTTCTCAAAATGAAAGAACTCTTATCTGCCTGTAAATAATTGCAAAGGTTGCAGAGAGTTTCTAGAAGCTTTATTTCCATTCTGGAGCAGAAGAAACTTTGATATCATGGGAATGAATCACTTCCACCCCGTCCTTCATCACTGAAAGTATTGTTCCGCACAGGCACTTTGGGTGACCATCTTTTGCTTTTTAAAAGAGTGGCTCATAATAATGGCCTTGTGAACTAAAAAAGGTATGATAACCGTTGCCTATTCCATTCTTGTGCTACGTTAGATCCAAACAGTGAGTTGTCAGAAGTCAAGGATCAATTTTAAGCAGTAAAATACATCAAACTATGTAGCCTGCTGAATTGTTCTGATACAGATGAATGCTTTTCCTTTTTTTTTAAGCAGTTGTCAAGTACACAGCAAGCAAGATGAATCTTCCTATTTTCTGTCTGTTTTGATCAGCACATCTGCAAAGCTAGCATCTGCTATTGTTTTTGTACTTGGATGATATTTTACAGCCATGTTGCAAGAATATTTTGGAATAAAAAATAATTCAAAATACATCATAATCAAGGAAAATTTAGGATGCATTAAAAATTAAAATGACATTTTTCTTATTTTGTTTTGTTTATATTTTAAAGAGTTGAAAGGGAAAAGAAATGTGTTTGTATTATAAACTTCTTTACCTGCTCCTAACAGTAGGCATGCGCCCCTCTGTGAGCTTCATACAGCTTTTCATTTTGTTTTCTTGTTAAGAAAATCAACAAAATGGTCATGCAGTAGGAGTAAAATTAAAGATGGATGTTTGCAGAGTAAACTACTGAAGACACAGGAAGGAAGAAAAGGCACATGAAGTCACAGGTGTTCTCTTCCATTTGAGTCTTCATTCAGCTCTGACTGCAGCGTGCATGACTGTACATCCGAGCAAGAGGGACTGCACTTCCACTTGACTAGGCACATGTAAGTCGTCGAGTCAAAGTTAGTTTCTAGGCTCCCTCTACAGTCAATGGAGAAAAATAGTTATGTATGAAGGGCAGGTTCCGTCATTTTTTTTGGACATGTATTTTGCAGACTTCAAGATGACCTAGCACAGATTTGTGAACAATGAAGTCACTTGTCTGCATACTTCAGCACCTTAACAGTAAAGGTAGTAGCATTGAAATGACCATCTCTGCTTATACTTTTCTATTAATCACTTAGCAGTTATCTATGTTTATTGAATAAAAAAAACCCTAAGTATTTTTAAGTATCTGTGCAGATGTTTTCTATCCTCTATGACAAAATGACACCTTTGGCCAGTTCCAGCAATATATGATTTTTTTTTATATAGGTAATACTTCTTCTCCATTAATTCTAAGATTTAGTGAAGATTCATTTATAGGTTTTGAATTTTTTCATTTAAATCCATTAAGTAGAGCCAAGTTCCTCCCCAGCCACAACCTCAACAGGAAATCTGTCATTTGAGGATTTATCATTGTCACTAGCATAGGGTGACTTGCGTCCTTTATGGTGCTATCTTCTCTACTGCACTAACAATCATATATGGGGAATATACCAGGCTTCTGTAAGTTTTATTCATCACAGAATAAATCCTGTGCAGACTCAGCAAGTTTGATTCTGTTGTTTCTGTCACATTCTTAAGCTAGTGTTGGCTGTGACTTCATCTCTATTAAGTGGTAAGGTTTTGTTCTGTTTTTCTCTTTTGTTTAATTATTTTTTTTAAAATGGACACTGCTGAGCTCAGTCTTTCCTCCTGTTAAGGTCTATGTTGTAGAAGGAGATCTTCAAGGAGATGTGAGTCCTATATTCATACAATAGAAAAGAACAAGTTGTTCCAGCAACAAATACAAAAGATGAATGATAGGATAACCTTTGTGATACAGACTCTGTGTGAATTTAAATAAGAACTAAAAAAAGAGAAGGGTCAGACAAAAGGCAATGAGATAAATTTTCTCATGTCAAAACATGAAAAAATGATTCTCCTTTGGAGATCTAAATGAATATGGCTGTTGAAAATGCAGGAACCAACTTCAAAAAGAGGGAAGGAGAAAGGATATTTCTCTCCTCTAAAATGAATACTACCAAAGTTATGATGCCAGCAGACGCAAGTACCTCCTGAGTCAGTATTCATTGCTCCTAACTCCATGTGCTAAGCTCTGCTGGCAAAAACTGATAAACACAGAAAAATTGACATTATTAACAGTTACAGGCAATCTCAAAATCCAAATTATTAATAGTTATAGTGCTCCAGATTTTGTCTAGTTTTGATTAGTTCTCCAGCAGAGGACTAGTACTCTTGCAGCATACTTTTCTTAGCACTACATACTGAACAGAAGTTAATAAATAATTGTGAAACAGAGATTTGTCTTAATAAAGTGCAGTGGTTAATGCTCCATTGCATTGTCCCACCACAGCCACTTTGTTTTAATTAACAATACCATGCTGCAATGGTATTTGAAAATATGCAGGTTTAAGCTATTCTGGTTTGTTCCATATTCTCGTCCTTAAATTAAAGGAACAATAAATGCCCTCCATCATTGGGCTTGAAGGAATGATATATTTCTGTACTCAGTTTTGAAAAGGCAATTTTTCTTGACATTGTGAACACTAGATCCCAGCTTCATTGTTGGTGCCAAATTTTCTGACAGAGCAAAGGCAAAAGTTGAGCTAATACATCAAGAACATTACAGTTTCTTGGTAAGATCCCCAAATGGTAAAATACCCAAGAAAGCTGTAATTGCTTTTCTCCTACTGTTGAAGTTTTGGTTTTATTTCAGAGAAGATATAAATAGTGAAAGATTACATTTTTCATTTATGATACAAAGTAAAAATTAAAGACAGAATTTAGTTTGAAATGCCACGTAAGCTAGGAATAATTATCTCAGGAATAATTTGAGGGTTTTTATAGAAAATGCATTGTATTGATAAATAAAGACAACGAATACAGTACCATAAAAAATTCGTAGGAGCACTTGGAAATATGGAAACCACGCTGATTATTTCAAGTGCCTGTGTGAAAACTCTACAATGTGCAGGAAAAGAGCTTGAATTTTACTCAATCCCACCAGCAGCCATGCTCAGATTTTACACTACTATACACATATGTTCTGAAAGTATAATAAAATGGGTGGAGTGGTCTACAGCTGCCCTGCACACCTAAATAAGCAGGCTTGCTCTTCTTCTCTTCCACATGCATCCTCAGAGGTTTGTCCTGCACTAGAGTCAGGACAAAAAACTGTTGGGGGAAACCTGGTAAGACCACAACAGGCCTCAAATCAAAACCTAGCTAGTCTCCTTATGCCTCCAGATGAGCTCAATAGCCCTGGTTGCTTAATGATTAAGGACATCATTTTCTGGGAAGATGACTGGAGTCAGTGTTTCCTTATAACTTAGCTTTTTCAGGGGCACATGCAGGTGTAACACAGCACAAATAATCTGTGTATAAGGTTACAAAACCAGTAAGCTCTTTATGCTTACAACAGGGTCCCTCAAGCGGTGACCCTGGCTGATGGGGACACCCCACAGCTCCTCTGGTTGTACCAACACTGCTGCTTGTGGAGCTGGGATGTGAAACCTTGTTGGTGAACTGGTCTGTGTGTACATTTTTAGTCAACCCGGATTTCACTGAAACGGTCCTCAGAAAGTCCCCATGAAGAGGTGACGTGAATACATCTCAGGGGGCTGCCTGGAGAAGGACTGAACAAAGAGAGCTAATAAGGCAGGGGAAAAACTTCTTGAGCTAGCTGTGTTATTGTGATGCCAGTGGTAAAGAGTTTGTCTTGCTATCAGCTCCCTTGGGGGTCCACAGCTTCAGCCCTTCTAACCCAACCTCTTTCTGCCCATGGTTTTGTAGATGCCCAATTTGTGTGTATTCAGAGATAAGCTGAATGCAAATACATGTGCACTAACTTTCCAAATTCCATTCGTATCATCACTTAGAGGGGAATAATTTTATCTTTCTAAAAATGTGATTCCTTCAGACTGTCTATCTGCTTTTAACATTGCTATTTTTGATATAAATCTTTGGTAAGGTCACCAGGTGCCCCAGTTTCATGAGTGTCCCGTTTTCGTAATGACAGTCACAGAGACAGTAAGGTGTCCTAGTTTTTAAACTGTTGGAGAACCTTCTGTTGCCTTGGGTGCATAATTATTAAGCCTTTGTGAAAGAGGAAAAGAGGATTGTCAAAGGAAAGAAAGGCATTTTTAAGTGACAGCAAAATAAAATACTAATTTTGGTTTCCTGTTGAAACTGCTTCCATCTCACCCTGATCATTTATTGTTATGTTTTTCTGGCAGGCGAGGTTGCGCATATTCATAAATATTTCAACCAAAATTCAGATTTAAATGAACTGTACTTTTAAACACTATCAAGATTGGTAGTCACAGCTGTCAAGGAAGGTATCTAAAGCTACTGTACAAACTGAAAACAGATCCCTGATCCAATACGTCTTTTGTTTTGCAACCAAAGTACTTTGCCAATATTTTTTTTAATTACTAGTTAATTTAGATCACACATGCTAAGCCAAAGAATTGTTTTTTCTTCTCTAATTTCATCTAAAAGGTAAGTGAATCTGAAGTAGCCAGGAAATGGCCCCAAGGCAAGTAATTGATAGTGTCATCCCTATTTTCCATAGCTAGCTCTGGGACTGACTGCTGAAAGTCCAGCCTTCCGGTGGGGGTTTTCTTCCTGCCCATTGTCAAGTTCATAAAAATTAAAACTAGAGTGACATCAAGAAGAAAACAAGAGTTGCAAACAGAAAAGGCTGAAAAGGCTATCTCTTTTGGAAATAGCAACAAGCTCTACTTTGTCATTGTTGGATTTAAATACCTGTTTAGGTGACTGTCATGCTTCTATTCAAATGTCTTCATCACATCTATGAAGCAAACCATTTGAGACAAGCAAGGAAGGTAACATCTGGCATTGAAATGTTAAAGTATCCTTGTAACTATATACAACAGCAAAACTCATTCTTTCCTTTGACTTTTTTTTTAATTTGTTTAACACTTTCCCTGACAGTCAAGGACAGTAATTATTAGTTTGGTGAATTCCTCACTGAATCCTTTGAGTCAGTTCTTTAGACTTGGTGTGCTTCTACTGTCTCCAGTTATATTGAGGTAATAAAGCAAAATTCAGTCCTTTTCTTCCAAAGCCATGGTTTTATATCACTTTTGATCAAGTCAAAGCCCAATGGAGAAAGCAAAATAGACCAAAATCTGCCATTCATTTTCTTTTTTCTTAATTAGAGTGTGCACCAATGATTATATGATCTCTTAAAAAGCATAATATGCCATAATCCCACACTTAAATAGAACTACATGGCTCTAGTATGTTTCATTTGCACACCTTATTTCTTTATTTCAGCTCTTAACTGGTTCTGTGTGTCTGTTCTTCACAGGTAAGCACTCTGAATGCTTTCTAAAGGGAATTTGATTAGATCCTCACATTGCAAAACAGCTACTTGTGCGTGTCCAGGAGTCCTGCAAGCAGAGCATAAGCTCTATAAATGTGTTTCTTTAGATTAAAAGGAAAAAAAAAAAAAAAAGCAGATCAGCCCATGGCTCTTGCCCTGAAAGGGAAGAGTGTGTTCTGCTAGTATCCATTATAGCTCTCTCTGCACTGGCTGTTTCATTAAAACCTTTCATCTTCCTGAAAAGGGTGGGGAAACCAAATCTAAGAGAGAAAAAGCCGACAATAACTGCTCACAATTTAGCTCCCAAATGGGGCCTAACATCATTAAAATAATAAGCATCACACTGTGCTCAACAGCACTTCAACTAGTGTAACTACGGTATAAAACATTAAACATGTTTCCAGTGGAAGACATTTTCAATTAAAACTGCAACAGCAAGTCTAGGAGAGCATTATGGTGTGGGAGAGATCACTGTCAGTCTAAGTGTGCTGATAAAGCTGGAGAAAGTTCACTGAGATGACCCAGGACTGGCCAAAAATACAGTCCATGCCTTCCTCCAGCAAAAAACATGAGATGGAAAGGGTGATCCCTTTGGTGATGTCCTGATCACTGAAAAACTCCCAGAGAATTTTCTGAGTCTTCCACCAAGTCCTAAATCCTTAGTTTTTAATGATACCATTCATTAGATCCTTGCTCAAGTACAGAGATGGATACAGCCTCTGGCTCTAGTGAAGTGTCTGATATCCCCTAGCCTGTCTTGCAACACCATGTCATCAGGCAGCAGTTTCCAGAAGGTGCACCAGGTGTTGAAAAATCTTAGGAAAGGAGAAGAGGCAAAACAACATCATTATCATGGAACAGTATAGATCTATAGGGTGCTTGCATCTTGAATACTAAATAGAGAACTTAGGTCTCCATTTCTGAAGAGATAAAGTGGAGAAGATCCAGTGAAGGCAACGAGAAAGGCCAAAGGAGGTGAGTGGATTTAAATAGACTAAGGACTCACCAACTGGGAAATTGAAGGGAACAAAGTGCAGGTAGTATGCTGACTGCCGTGAATGTTGACAGAAGATAAATTTTCCCCATCTCCTTCAGTGCAGGAAGCAAGGGGGACCTAAAGAAACCAGCAAGTGACAGGCTTAAAAAGAGAAAAAAAAGATTTTTTTTCATATGTTGCATATGTAAATTGTGAATCCTATAAATGGATGTGGTAGAGTTTAAAGTTCGCATGAGGTCAAGAAGCAGCTGGACAAAACAAGGGGGGGAAAAATGCATTAGTGACTACCAAAGGCCAAAACTATGTTTCTGCTCAGGAAGTGTCGTGGTTTAAGCCGTAAATCAGCCATGCAGTTTGCTCACTCACTTTGGAGAATCGAAAGAATGCAACTCCCACAGGTTGAGATAAGAACAGTTTAGTAACTAAGGTATAACACAAACCACTA
>JANRGW010020660.1:0-13433 GCA_024733675.1 Psilopsiagon aymara
TTTTCAAATATGATGGACAGTGGCTTAGCAACTTCATTTGCAGCTCCTTCAGGACCCGCGGATGGATTTCATCAGGTTCCATGGACTTGTATACGTTCACGTTCTTAAGATGGTCTTGAACAAGATCCTCTCCTACAGTGGGCCCAAGGTCTCCATTCTCACAGTCCCTGTATCTGCCTTCCAAGACTTGGGTGATGTGGTCAGAGCATTTACTGCTAAAGACTGAGGCAATGAAGTCATTAAGGACCTCAGCCTTCTCCAAACCCAGGGTAGCCAGTTCTCCTGATAGCTTCTGAAGAGGGCTCATGAAGTCCCTAGCCTGTCTTTATTTGCAGTGTACCTCCAGAATCCTTTGCTGTTATCTTTCACATCCCTAGCCAAGTTTAATTCTAAGTGTGCCTTAGCCTTCCTAAACTGGTCCCTAGCTTCGCAGACTACATCCCTGTATTCTTCCCAGGTCACCTGATCTTGCCTCCACCTTTTATAAGCCTCTTTTTTCCTTCAAAGTTTCCTCAGCAGCTCCTTATCCATCCAAGGAGGTCTCCTGGCCCTCCTGCTGCACTTCCTTCTAGTTGGGATGCATCGCTCCTGAGCTTGCAGCAGGCGATCCTTGTCTAATTTAAAGGAATGGATTTCATATTTGGTTAGTTTGGTTCAATTTTCTGTTCATATTGTTTTAGTTTCCATATATTTTTGTCATTAGTTTTTCTAGTAAGTATCTTAAGTGGTTTTGGAAATGAACACAAATTTAAAGAAGTAATTCTGTAGGAGTTTAATAAATGTGAGCAAAGCAATGATCCGTGATTACTGTCATTGAAATGTTACTGTATCTATAACTAATGCAAGCAGTTTGATGTTAATGGTGTCTTGGAATATTTTTTCAGGCTTCTCTGTGTAGATGAAATGAGGGCAGGGAGTGTGGGAAATTCACTAAGTGTTCACTGGTGTGCAGGAAATGAGGTTATTAAACACTTGTTTGTCTGTGCAAATGAAATTCCATGCTTGTTTTAAAGTTGTGTATTATAAAATCCTGGTCTATTGTGTCTATGTTTTGATATGTAGAATTGACATGTAGGTGTGAATTGACTGTTTTAACTTATTGGTAGGGGGTAAAAGAGAGCTCTGATTAATGTTAGTGTTTCTCCTCCCTGTAAAATGTTGTGGCTAATTGCATGCATTTGAATCTTTTTGTAAGAGGGTGCATGGCAAACAGTTGTGTACAGTACCTCTAGAGACAGTGGAGTTCTTTCTGGTTGAAATGGGTGTGTATATTAAGAATATAAAGACTTAACTTTAGGTCAGTTTTATTTGCCAGGTTATAAATGACTCATCGCAGATAAGTTTTACTTGAGAATGACCCATTTTTTTGCAGTTTCGTCAGACTTCATGGCCAGATACTTTCAAGGGTTTCAATGTATAATTTCGAATTTCGTTGTACCTTTATTTAAAAAAAGTCAACAATAAACATTTTTAAGGACTTTGGTTTGTTTAAAATGCATTGCCTAAGTGTGACCGGTGCAGAAGATTTATCTTATGGTCATGCAGTGTTTTTCAGTGAACTGAGAACAAAGTGCATTTTGGAGTGTATCTTGAATAGAGAAAAGCTTTAAAAATGCATCTTTGGCTGGCTGTGTAGCTTCCTTTTCCATCTACCGTGAATGCTGTCTGCTGTGTTGCCAGTCCAGCTGTGTAGCCACTCACACAGCCAAGCAGGGTCTCTTAAAGGTGATCCAGGTGCTGATCGTTTTAAGAGAAAGATCAGTTTATACCTGCTGTTATATGTCTAAGAATAAATTTTATCTGTCTTTAAGCAAATAAGTTATAGAATTTATTGTAGATGTACTACTCTGCTTTCAAGCCTCTTAAGTTTATGCAGATCTGCTTAAAAACTATGGCTTCTGTCTTTCAGTGAGAATGTTGGATTTCATTGTGTTTGCACAGATAGGGTTCCAAGTAGATTGTATCTATAGCTGGTCACCACATAGCGTGTTGATAGGGGCTGGCCAGAGTAAGGATTTTGGGATGTCCCATAAATAGCTGGAGTCTTCTTGATAGGGCAGCCAGAAGTAAAGGCCCCATAAGACTCAAGTGTAAGGCAGACGTACCCATAGCAAGGGAGTTGGAACCGGATGATCTTAAGATCCTTTCCACCCCTAACTATTCTGTGTCTCTCTGAAACCTTTAGTAGAGCTTTCGCTGTGGAAGAAGGATGTACTGGTTTTTCTACGTTTTCACACTTATTCAATGCAGGAAGTGCTAATCAGCAGCAGTTGCAAGAGAGACTGTAATTCATTATCAATACAGTTTTTATGTCCAGTACTGTTTTTGCCTGAGACAGCATGAATTCAGGGTCATGCTTACTTGCTGTTTAAATGCAGCTCCTTGATGTTAATGCTATGCGTGTAGAAGAATTTTCTCCTTCAAGTAAATCTACAGTGTGAAGAAAGGGGGAGGATGTCTGGGTGGGCCCCTATCATGTTTCATTCAGTTTAATGTTTGAAGTATAATCCACCCTAACATTTAAAAATATTAAGACCATTGACTAAAAATTTAATTACAGCGTAGCACATATTGTGTAAGTATTGGCATAAGAATGCTGACAAGTCAGTATGGAGTCATTTAAATAATTACTAAATACTGTATTGTCAAGAACTTGGAAGGGCTTTGAAAGGAACTTCCCAGTTTAGATAAGAGATGTTTTTATTTCTGTATTTTAAACAGACGTGGCAGGTCTCAATACTGAGACTTCATGGGGAAAGCAGAGTAAAGAGCGTCGTGAAGGCTTAGGAAGAAAGAGGGAGTGTAGCAGTTAAGTGAGACAGATGTCTAAAACAAAACGACACTGGTGTGTTGTGTCCCCCACCTCCCAGAAAACCCAAATTAGAGGTCACACCTCTAGCCTGTTAGCTAATAGAGTTTAGAAATGCTGTGTTCTTTCACTTGTAGTAAAACCAGAAATCTGTAATTTGGAACTCAGTTTTAGAGGTTTTTTGACACCCTGTCTACACAGGGAACGTGACTTTCCCAAATTAAAGCAATGTTAAAGCCTGCAGCACTTAAGAACACAGGAATCCTGAGACAAGGAAGTTTCCTAGCTCTGAAGCTGTCATCCTCTGAAAGGAGCTCACCTCTTATTTTTCTTTAATTCTGAAATTATTGCTGAGAATATTATTATCTCTTTTAAAAGGTTAAGGGATCTACATCATGTTGACCAAATAAGCCTATAATCAGCATGAGAACAGGTTGATTCTAGTAAGTAGTAGTCTCATAGTTGGAATCAACCTTAATAGTGGCACATTTTCCTTGTAGGCAGTTTCATGTGTATCTTCAAGACACAGGAAAAGCATCAGCATAGGAACTAAGGAATACTTGGAAACAGTGGTGGTTGTTCTTATAAATATAAGCTGGAATTTCTGGTGAGACTTTATTTGCATTCCTTTGCCTCTCAGTTGTCTTTCAAGATTGATCTTAGAAGAATCCAGCTTAGTTCTTCCTTCTGGACTGAAAATTCATGCTCTTTTCCCCTATGTTCCTTTTAATTAAATTGATACAAAGTACTTCTACTAGATTTTTAGTATTATTAATGTTGATAGACTTTTAAATACGTAACCTTAGCTCAGAAATGTCATTTTACCAATAAATTGTTATCAGACTCCAGCATGTTCAATATTATAGCTGGGGTATGTAAAATGTGATGGTGGTTAAATGCTTTGTCCAATTGCCTAGCCATCCTTTTGCAGAATAGTGACATACTGTTGGGTTAGGAAATGAAATAACAGTTTCTTGTCTTGATTAAATTTTATCTTTTTCCTTAGCTCTTCTTCCCAGTTGTAGATAATCATCTGGTTAGTCCTTAACATGTGCAGATGTTATCGATAAAACAGTGTTGTAATGGGTGGGGAGAAGCCATAATGCATAGTATGCTTTGATAAAAGGGGAAGATCATGATGTACGGATGCATTGTAATTTATTGTTTGGCTCTTTGCTGGTTTTTAATACTCTGGCTTTTTATGCAGTCTGCATCAGTCTTAGCAAGGGAGCTACTTTAGGCTGTCAAATTGACAAATGATACAGTTTAGTTTTTAAAGCTTATTTGTAGCTTAATATTGCCTTTGAATATATTTTTTTCTGCTTTGTGCCTAAGGTACTCCTTTAACATCACTTGAAATCTGAATATTCACAAATATTTTTAATCATGTAATTTCAGTGTAATGCTTTTAACATCTTTAGAGAAAACATTAACATGACAGAGCAGTATAGGCTCTTTTTCTTCCCCTAAGGATTAGGTTTTAATAAATCCTTGAGAATTTTGGAAGTCTGTACTTTTAATGCAGTGTTCTTTGGCTTCTCACTATGATTGGTTATTAAAACACAAGTAGCTATTCTGATTGATCTTAGAGGTTATCTGCTTTAGTAGATGAAAGGACCCTGCTCCTCTATGAGGAATTAGTTTCTAAAATCAGTTTAAAAGAAAGTGTCCATCTTTAAGCTATGTTCTTTAATGTTTTAGCAGTCACCAGGCCCTTTTTTCTGACCTTGCTCATTGCAGCACCTGTAGCCTATTAACACTGAAAAGTTGTGATGGAATGCCAGTTTCCAGGTACCCATCTTGCCCAGTGGCTTCTGTGGTTCTGTGGTCGCAATATGAAAGGACATAGCTGAAATTAAGCCACTCCCAAAGCTTAGCATGGGAAAGGGCTGTAAAAATTCAGATATGATGAATGTCAGGCATGGTTTATTTAATGATATGTGGAATTTTCCTGAAAATAGTTCCCCCACCCCTCACCCTGTCTGATGCCTTTGGATCCTGATTTTGTATTTTTTTTGGTTGTACCAGTATAGAGAGAATATTCAGTTCGTAGATTCTTCCCATATTAATACAGGGGAATAATGAAAAATATTATTTTTGTATGGTTTTAAATCCCTTTGTAGTTCTTCTCTATTACTGCGACTTCTTTGCCTTATCCAGGTATCAGGTTATGGCTGTGTGTATGTCACAGCACATGAGAAGCTGGTGTGCATTCATTTCCAGCTGTTGAGGGCTCTGCTAAGTTTCTTTCTAACGCTCCTCAGCATGTGTGATGTTTCCTATAAAACCAGTCACCACTTGCTGTGCCTGTGTGTTTCCAGATCAGGCCTAACTTGTGCTCTGAGAGATCAGGGGGTATGGAGAATTCATATGTGCTTGTCAACCGCTGGCTTCTTAAACTTTGGCTGAGGAGTTTGCAAAGGCAGGTATCCAATGGGTACTCTTTTTATAAAAGCAGGCAAGTCACCAGAGCATCTGGGGAAAAGGAGGAGGAAGGAATTGTCTAAAACTTTTTTTTAACATTTGAGGCTGCTTTATTGCCAGCTTCCAGCTGCTACACTCTGGTTTCTGAAGAGGGCAGCACTGAAGATCCTGGTTGGCTGATGTCCCTCGGATTGGCTGGGTTAGTAAGGGTGTGACGTACTTTACACCAGCAGCTCCTGTCAAAGCAGAAGCTTGCAAGTACACCTAATGATCCTCCTCATTTTTGATGGAGGTTTTTTTGTTTATTATAGTTTAATTATCGCATTTTTCTTTATCAAAATATGAAAGCCATTAAAGTGATGTTAACAAGTAATACTTGGGTAATCTCATCAGCCTGTACTTTTTCCAGTTCAGGATCCTGGTCAGGAATTTAATGTGTATCTCATATCTGCAACAAAAATGTGGAACAGTATCATTATGACTGTTGTCATATTGGAAGGCCAGATAGTGTGTTGTCTACTCATGCCAGCAGTCTGCTTTTTTAATTTTACATCATTATGGATTTTCGTCAAGAGTTGAAATGCTGTGTTCTACTCTATAGCATGAATCATCACAGAATCATAGAATGCTTTGGGTTGGAAGAGATGTTAAAGATTATCCAGTTCCAACCCCCCTGCCATGGGCAGGGGCACCTTCCACTATACCAGGTATCTCGAAGCCCCTTCTCAGATATGATAGATAATGGCATAGCCACTTTGTCCAACAGTTCCGTTGGGATCTGCAGATACATCTGATCAGGTGTTATGGACTTGTGCAGCTTCAGGTTCCTTAAATGGTCTTGAACCTGATCTTCTACAGTGGACAGTGTCCTGAGTTTTAATTGCCAAGAACATGGGGGTTTTTTATGTTACATTATGTCATCCCAAATGATACTGCTCCAAGGACAATGGCACATAAACTGAATGAGGAAAAATAATGTATCATTTTCATTAGATGGTAGGAAAGCTTTGCTATCTGTCAGAATCCATGTTGCCTGTCTTGTGTGTATGTTTAAAGTATAGGGAGAATACAAAGGAAAGAGTTTTTTCAGAACTCCAGTGAACTTTCTTGTGTTACAAGCTGTTTCCATTTCTTCTTGTAATGGTAAATAATCTGATGCTTTCCAATGATACTTCTCCCTCCACTGCCTGCCCCAGTCTCTCTAGATCAGAGTTAACACATCAGATTAAATGCTTCAGTGAAGAGCATTAGTTTAAGAATCAGTGAGTGATAAAAATTGCTTTAGAAAGTCCAGCAGTGCTGCACAGGAGGCAATTGGATTGGAGTTCTGATGGGTCAGTCTTTGCTGCTACACAAGGGACTAAATGAAATTAAATGGTGGACATTTGGTGAGATCTGCCTCTACGTCTGTGTAATGTTCATAACCTGCAAAAGTTGTTTTCTGATTTTCCACCCATATGTTAAATAGATAAATCATTTTCCAGTTAATTGGGTTAAGGATTGTTATATATATTTCAAGCAAACTTGGCAAGGAAAAAGTGAACTCTGGTTTCAAAATGTATCACTTGTGCTTTCAAAAGCAATGAAAGATCCAAAAGTCACTTCTATTAAACTTGCCTGTGTTTCTGGGTGTACCGTGAACATCTGATAGAAGCAGTTACAAGAATTTTTGGATTAACTCAATGCTCATGCTACAGAACAGGCAACTATGAAAAATAGTCCAAAGCTGAAGTGATACATGGGCGTGATTAACTAAACCTTGCATGGTTTTGTAATAGCTTCAAGACTCATTCAAAAACTGACTCAGATTCTAAACTTCAGTCTTTATCCAGCAGACATGTTTGCACAGCATTAAGCATGAGTTAAGCCACATTCGTTTCAGTGAGAACACACCTGAGATTGGAATTGTTTTGCTCCTGAATTTGTTATTTTGTTTTAGCTTTTGTTCATTTGATTTTGCTCTGGTGCTTCTGCTTGAAAGACTTGTACTCAGAATTGGGCATTGTCATTATGGATGATTTTAAGATATGATGGCATTATAACTTTTACATCGGGAAATTTAAGCAGGTTTTACAGTTCTGTTGTATCTGCAGGATGCCACTGATACTAGCAGTAGCCTCAATGTGCACATGCAATTTGTGTCTGCTAGTTAGTGGTGGTATTATGGCTAGTATCATTAGTACAGCTATGCTGTTTTTAAAGCTTATTTGTAGCTTAATACAGCTATGCTGTACTAATGGATTTTCCTGTGTTGTTTGTATGAACATGTGGGAGGGGTGGTATTTCTCTTCATTACTGTTTTTGGGGGGTTGTTTTTTTTCTGTTAAGGGGCCTAATGGGAATGAATAATGCAAATAGATTTCTGAAGATATTATTTGACTGTGAAGCCAGGCTTCCATAGGCGAGCTTTTGATTTTTTAGTATGTCTGAGGGAATGTGTTTGACCATGGCTCCAATCTGCTGTAGTAGAATTGTTTGGAGTTACCTGCCTGGTGCCGTCTGGTTTCAGATGGGCATCCTCTCCTGCCTTTCAGAGGCTGCCAGACTAGTTAAAGGCCCAGCCTTAAACAGACTTTATTGGTTTCAGTCCATTTGGAGAGTTAGAACGCTGTACAGAGAACCTTATTTCCACTTGAATTCCTTTGATTTTAGTGGAGCAACATTAATAATAAAATACAGTAATTTTAGAAATTAACTTCCTAATATTCTGAAGTTATGAGGAATAATGCATAAAGCATAGTGAGATATATGGAATTTAAATCAGTGAAGTAATATAATTTAAGGTGCTGCATTTCCAGAGGTCATGTTAATTTCGTAGGAAATTTAATATATCTGAATAACTCACTGTGAAGACTGAAAATATGTAGAAAATATTACTTCAGGAAGTTTTATGGTATGGTGTGAGGGTTGCAGAGAGATTCCATGCCGCAATCATCATAACTCAGAAGTGTAAATAATAGAGCGTTTATTTCTCTCATGGCCTTTTAAACTTTGTCTCTAGAGTCGTAAAACAGGAGTCAGAACCTCTGGGTGGCTACTTAATTTTTTATGTTAACAGTGTCAGCACCCAAAGAAGAGGCCTGAAAGCTTGTGTCTATCTGATTTATGGGCTGTGGAATTAAATGTAGATCTAGTTGTTTGGCCTTTTTTCCCTAAAAACCAAACTGAAGTACTATTCTACTAAATGGACAGAATTGAATTATAATGCTTGAGAGAGTGCGGTTTATTGACAGCTTGCGTAGAAAGCTATTTCAGATTGTATGATGGATTGCTGATGGAAGGTTTTTAAGAGAAAAAAAAAAACCAAAACCCACCAGCTACTAAGTTCAAGATCTGGAGATCAGGTGAAGAATGCAACACTAGGGGCTGCTCTTTTGTTCTTGCTATTCATTTGGTTAATATGAGAGAGAGTAAGTGCTTACCAAATGAATAAATCCTTACTTTGAAAAAGACTTTTTGTTACTGTTGTTGTGTAATTGAGGAGAACACAACCACATGATACTGAGATTTATCTGTAATAATGGTTCTCAGCTCTTCAAGAAGGACTTTTACATATTTAGGCTTCGATAAGATTTTTTTCCAGTGTTATTGGCTTACTATTAACTGCGTAGTTGGTTAAAGGGAAGTAATATTTGCATAGAGGATTCTGCGTTCAAGATTTGTGGCTCAGAATGTTATGTGTGTGGATATGGGGGAGTTTCTTACTTCTGTACGAAACCAGACAGAAGGCTGGCTCAGGGACAGCTGGCATAGCAAGGTCCTTTGGGACTGTGCATAGTAAGTCCTGGTTCCTTGGCTTGAGAGCAGTTCATTCAGCATGCCGTTCCTTTGCAGCACACACTGAAAGCCTGAGCTGCACAATTGTTGTGGAGGCAAGTTGGGTTTAAAAGGGGAGGCAAGTTTTTGAGCATCTTTGCAATTTTTCTAATCTACCTCTAATCATGCTTTCAGCCTGATACAATCACTCTGCAGCTTCTGAAATGTCCTGTGTATAATTCAGATCTACTCAGCACAAAATTAGAAGCACATTTCAGTGCCAAGTGAATTTTAAGAGGAAACTTAAAAAGAGTACAGTCTCAGTCAGCTCAGTAAAATGTGATGCTGTGGTGCAGTGAGATGTGTGCAGCACCTTTCAACTGTCTTTCTGCATCTCCTTTTTCCAACTCCAAACTCCACTTGCAAGTCAGAAAGACAAGTTATCAGTAAGGTTTAAGATGGCCTTTGTGACCTTGGGTTATGAAAAGATAGTACATTTCCATAAAGGCTTTGATGCCAAGTGATCCCTGTTATTTGTACCATACAGATGCTGGAAAGAGAGAAATTGTGAAATGATTTGGTTAATTTTTAATTATGTTGGTTTGAAAAGTTGGAGTAGAACCTGCAATCTTAAAATGTAGCAGTAAGCTCAGTTTTGAAGCAGGCTGACTTTGAGTAATAGGAATCCTGTGTGAAATGAATTGGAAATTTCAATTCAGTTGTTCCTATGTAAGCATTCCTGGTGTACTTTCTGTCTTCCATTACATTTGACATGATTTTTGACAGTCTTAGAGAAACACAGCTCAGTAGACAGAGAACCTGTACTAGATTTCTTTATTCTTCTAATGAGTGATAAACCAGGGGGATTATGAAAATAATAAGCTGGCAACAGTGAAGGAAAACACAGCACTCACAATTGCAGCTGCATGAAATCGGTTAATTCCTATGCATTCTGTTGAACTGTCTTTCTTAAGCTTAGCTTTCTTAAACTGCTGCTTTTAGTTGACACCACTGTCCTATATAGAGGGTTTACATAGTGTTTGCATTCAGTTGTGCAAAGCTTCACTGAAACGAGGCCGTTAATTTGTATAATTGCAATTCTTAGCGTAAAAGCAAAAGAGCTTTACTGCAGAAGGTACTGCACACAGCTGCTGAGAGAGCAGCTGAAGTGCCATAGAAAGTCACTGTTAATATGAAATTGTTTGAAGGGGGCAAATCTTTGTAGCACTCTGACCCATGCACATTGTTTTTAAAACTGAAATCTCGAGAATTAACTTGTCATCAAAGAATAGTAAGAGCAGAAGAGGGAAAGGTGAAACTGGAGCAGAACCTCTTTTCAGGAATAAGGAATTAATGAATGACAATTGACTTAACGATCCCCAGAAATTCTCTGCTTAGAGTTACATTTCCCAGAAGGCAAAGTCAATTTGCCTTTGGCTTGTGCCTTAATGTAGCAGGGACAAGTAGTAATTTTGCAGACAGACAGTCCCCTAGAGAATCCTAATTCTTAATTGTATCAAAGTTCTAATTGTTCCATTTTTAAGTGCTAAGTTACTGAAGTTGTGCATATAACGTAATTGCGGTGTGAACATCCTGGATGAATTTAAGTGAAGCAAGTAAGTCTCAGTAATATTACTTTAAAAATGAAGGGCATATTAAGAAAGCATGGGATGAAGGGTTTAATGTGCTGAATTTTTTTAAATAGCCCTGTTACACAATGTTTACAAGTTCCTTCACCATCAGTTGTACCGTGCTTTTTCTCCTGAGATTGCGTCAGCAGTCACTTAACAAGGCTTCAGTTTGATAAATTCTCCAAAGAACATTAGTGCAAAGTTGTTAAGCTAAGTGATGTTCTTCATTATTGAAAATGATGCCCCAGCAAGTTGTATTCATATGCATCATCTTGCTGATGATAGCTGGTCAGAACTGTCGTACTGCAAGTCCAGGAGTAGAATGTTGAAAAGTAACACAAAAGCTGAGGCCAAAGGAGATGCCGTGGTTTGAAGCCTGTGTTTATGTAATTCTCTGTGGAAAGCTGATTTAGGGGGAGAGGCCTGGGTGTTGAGCTGCCTTACATATGCCTTAAAACTGGTGTTCTGTGGAGCACTGACTTGCTGGGTAGGATGATGCTCTGGTTTAGGTTGTCCTGTGTTTCTGCAAGATAAATCCTTCAATTGGAAAATATTTGTTACTTCATGTTAATGAAAATGGTGGGTTTTAAGGTCTATTGACAGCACTTAGTAGTAAGGGTGAAGCACTGTGAGCTTTCGGCAGAATGGTTGGAGGATTGTTGTTTCAAGCTGTTTATTGGATTCTGTACCACTTAAATCACTAAACTACTTTTTAGCACAGTGTTTTTGACCAGAGAAGATATAGCCTGTGCTCTCTTGTTTTATGTTGTAGCTGAGGCTAAATGGTAAATTCCCAGCAATTAAAGTCTGTCTTACAGTCTTATTTCTTCAACTGCTACCTGAAAAAATGTATCCGTTTGTAAAGCAAGCGTCAGAAGCAGAAGAAAGAAGTGTCAAGCAGAGGGTCTGTATGTCTGAGGAAATAGGCTCCGACCTGGAAAAAACTACCTTGAGTAAGACCAGCAATGAAAGACTGATAAAACGTATTCCTTGTCTTTCCTTCCAACTGTGGGAAAATACTCGTTCTATCAGCTTTTCCACTCATGCCTTCCCCCAGCTGGAGTCCAGAGTTGTTGAGTTGTTTGGAAAATAAATGCCTTTTTTATGTTTGTCAAGTGGTGTGAGTGAGTCGAAGAGAGTGTCCTTTTCTATGAAGTTGTTCTTCTGCATTAGATTTGCAAAATTCATGAGGCAGTAAATAAGGAAGAGAGATTAAATGCATGTAATAATCACCTTTTATAGGGTTTCCTCTTTGCTGTCTCCCCTCCCAAGTGTCAGGAATATACTTTCATTTTGCTGGTAGATGAACAGATGCATGTTTCTTACATGCTTTATTCTTCTTGAGAAGATAGCAAGGCTTTATGTAGTATCAGAACTGCTTCAGAAATTCAGAACTTGGAATTGGTGTAGGAGCTTACAGAGACTCACAGCAGGAAAATCTTAAGGTTTTCTAACTCCTACTTATGATGATGTTAAAGTTATTGAAAGAAAAAGAGCATTTATTAGTAGCTTTTATTGTTGTTACTGACTGTAGATTATACATTTAGCCTAAAGAGATATTGAAAATGCTTTCTCACAGTGTGTTCTTTGTAACTGCTTCCCAGTGAAACAGACACACTGTAAGTATTAAACAGCTTGGTTAAGACCATTTAATCAACAGCTTGACTATGGAAGGTACCTAAAAAAAGTAGTGTTGAATGATGAATGAGTGATAACTACTTGGACATGTCTTAAATTGAACAGAATTTCCAAAAATCACTAGAAAATAGAACTATTAAGGGAATAACCGCCACTTAAAAAACATAAAGAAGCGTTCTCCGTGCTGCTCTTCCAGGAAGAAAACACTAACTTGGAATAAAGAAAATAATGTTTAAGAAATATTAGCAGTATGTTCCTTCTAACAGAAAGAAACATATGCTAGTAAAATGTACTTGCCGTTTGGTCTGTGATTCGGGGATGTTGATAACTTGACATGCTGTTAATATTACTAAATAGTAGGTATGTACAACTCCTGATGATTCTTTGGTTTTGATCAGATTAAATGAACCACACATTGTCTAAAAATACTGAATTCTTAGGGCTGATTTCAAACACATTAGTTAACACTGTATTTACTAGGCAAGAAGAAAGAAGAACAAAACTTAATCAGGGCATTTGGACTACTGTTACAGTGTGGAAAATGTCCCATTTTATTGCAATTATTGACTTCTAATTGGAAAAGACGGAATTCCAAATAGTGAAACGACTGCAAAATATTTTATCTCCTGGATAAATTTAGTATAATTTTAGCGTATCCAAAGCTAGCTTGTAACATGTATGGTTTATCTTATAGTGCTGGTACAAAATTGGTTCTGAAATAGGTTTCAGTGAACAAATTGAACACCTTTTACGAAATTTACACAGCAAAGTAATTAAGGCCAGAGGTCTCTAGCAGCGGGTTCATTGTATTAGGAATGCAATTCTAATACCATTGTTATATTACTGCTCTTCAGAACAAAGAAACATAGCCAAGGTTTTGGCACAGCCAGCATGATTTTGTTCCTGGGGGGAAAAAATAGAAGAAAAATGTGAAGTCTAATATAGTTTTATTGCTTGATTGGCTGACAGTCTGGCAGGTTTTTTGTGATCAAATGGGCTATCTCACGAACCCCCCCAAGCTCTTTAATGTAAGACAAACTGAACCAATTAGGCAGGGGAAGTCACAAGTGCAGTGTTCAGTTAAAATAAACCAAACAAAATCCTCCGAACAGCAATAAGACACTCCCCCCCCCCCCCCCCCCCCCCCCCCCCCCCCCGCTCCCCCCCCTCCGGCC
>JANRGW010020661.1:0-62433 GCA_024733675.1 Psilopsiagon aymara
GGAACAGACAAATATCTGTCACTGATTACTCTCAACTCACACTCTCTACAATGATTTGCATCACGTTTCTCTTCTCTATTGTTTAAGGCCAGCTCCCAGCTGATGGAATTCTGCAGGTCTGGAACCTGCAGGAGGAAGAGCAGCAGCTTCCAACTCTTTTCATCCTATATCGTGAGCATATAAATAAAACTATCATCAAGCGTAATTGCACTGAAGTCCATAAGTACCATACACAATAGTAGAAGTTCACTGTCATCATAACATCAGATTCCAGTAAGATCAAGTGCGTGCATAGAAGTTGGAAGGCTTTTCAAAAAGGCCTCTGTAAAAAACAGTTCTGAATAAAGACTCATGTTTACTTAGCATGTATTTTCAATACTTAAAATTGTTTCATATTTTTCCAGCAGTTTATATAAATTTTGGCATAATCCTTTTCTTTGATTTCAAATTTGTTTTCAAATAGTTTGACCCTGTCAGTCTTCACCTCTACATGTGAATCGTCAGCAGGAGATATATCTTATTTGTCATCCACCTTTCACTTCCACCATTTTACCACAATGCATGGGTACACTCTCCAATTGCACAAGGCAGCAAAGTAATGCAGTCTCTAAAAACATATGCAGTTCATTGGAATTCACCCATTTCTGAGTTCTACTATATAATAAAAGAAGCAACAGGCAGATTCAGCTTTCAGAATAGGAAAGCTGCTATATACATATATAATGATTTGTCCATAGGATGATTTTCCAAAACATAAGCTTCTACTGCAACAGAAAAATCCCTTACAAAACTAAGACAAAAGCAAATACTTCACAGAAATATGTGCCACTCTACTATAAAAATTTGAACCTAAAAGATGTGAGGACACACACCAACCTAGCCACCAATCTGGCATCTGAATACATGAGAAATAAAATCCATGACCTGTGTTCTGCTGTGACTTGCCTACAAAACAAAACTCCCACAAAAAAATCCATAGTCAGGACTAATCCTGGTGACTGTGCCCATGCAACCAAAACCTAAGCATTTTTAGGGATGATGAGAAAGATTTGAAGGCATTTAAAAAAAACAGTGGACTTCTGGTTTCTTCTAATAGGCAAAGTTTGGCATGCCTCTTGAAAATACTAACTACATTTCACTTCAAAATTAAATTAGAAACAATGAAACAGAGTTTAGGTGGACTATCCAAGGTTACTGACAAACTATTTCTTGAACCTTTACATGATTAGCACTTTTTAAAGCAAGCAATAAAGAACTAGTTTCCTTTTCACAAAGAAAGTTGAATGCCCACTCTTAATGGCAATATTTTACATATAGTGCATGAAACAGATCCTACTTAAACAGCTATAAAAAACTGCTAAAATTTGACCTTTGATTTTAGGTAAATGTTACATATTTGAATAAAAGGTTGCATTTATAGGCAGCCACAGAATTCTTTTTTTTTATTTTAATGAAATCTTTAGTAGAGCTCAAGGGAGAATCCAGGGAAAAATTTCAAACAGGTAACACTAATTTTGAACAAATTTTAAACACTTAAGACAAAGATTTTCCTCCAATGCCCTCCTTGCTCAATGTAAATTCAATCTGTTCTCTTTGTATGACATAAACAACAAACAGTTTCACAGGAGTGAGGCAAACCATATGTGAAGGTGTTTTAGAAAGCACAACAGGGAATACACCAAGCAAAGAAGCATCTGCATTTATTTCAATGTCAAATCACATGTGTATTATAAAAGGAAACTTTATTGCTTTTATTAAAAAACAAGTTTATTAAATTGCTCTATTTACAGTTAACTCTTCCTGCCTCTCAGTTTCCTAATCAATTTGAAGGCTGTGGGTGGGTGTGGAAATCAGCAGGTAAATTATGAAGTTTACAGGGCCAGAGGCAGGGCTGCAAAAGGGTCTTCAACCCCATCCACCCTACCCAGGTTGGCATATGCTGCCAAGAGTGTTTTTCTTCTCCACTCTCCCTTTGCTACCTGTCTTGGACATGGGGTTCATCTGCTCCTGACTTCTGCAAGTAAGAAGCAAAGCCTGGTCCTTCCCCCTGACCCTGGATTCCAGAGGTGCAAACATATAAGTAGAGATAGGATTTGTTTCTTACTGAGGCCCGTGTGAAGAGGGACACTGTTTCATCTCCTATCTTAAGACGGTGCACCGACAAGCCTGAAGCCAAGCTGCCACAGGCAGCGTGCAACACTGCTGTGTGGGGCACTGGGTATTTCCCTGCAAAAGGCAGCACCCTACAATAAATTATTTTTACAGAAGCTGGCCAGAGTCAGCTTAACACTTTTGGAGCTCAAGAGAAAATATTTCAAAGCAGCATTTAGCCTGGGTACAAGCTACAGGCACGTTGTTAAAAAGCTAATTGCATGGAGACAAAGGATGATCGTTACTTTTATATTAGTGTATAATATTAACCCTTAAGAGCTGTGTTTGATGATGAGATGCTAGTGATTGAAACTGCTAACTCATTATTTATATTTAAACTCAAGCCTGAAGATTTCTAAAGGCACAAAAAGTGTTTATGCCTTCTTTTGTTTTGTTGCTTTTGTTTTTTGGTTTTTTTTAGGTTTTTTTTTTTTTATTTTGGCTTAAGAGGGATTTTGAAATCTGTGATTTTTGTCCTCTGTCTCCTAAAACTATGTATAAAAAGCAGTGTTAGAGCGCTGAAGTTATGCTCCGGATCTGTATTCGTTATGCACTTTCAGAAAATATGATACCATAGTGATAAAAAACTATTAAAAACATTTCTTCCTCAAATTTTACTTGTCTCAGAGAACACCAGAACAGGGCTAGAAAGTTTCTGACAGCAGGTTTTGTGCTGAAAGTGTCAAAAATCCTCCAAACACTTTCACTGTCAAATCTATAGAGTTCACCTGTCTTATTTAGACAATAACTGCTAAAAATATTCCTTTTCTGCTGCAAGTTACATGGCCTTTTATCTCTAGAAACACAAATTTCTGAGAGAAAGAGACACCATGGTGTAAGGCAAGGTCTTGGGGCCAGCTGTCCAGGAAGGTCTGGAAAGCACTTAGTGACCACTTAGCAGCTTCAGGGCCATGAACATGGCCAACTACTTCAATGGCATGCACCTCCCTGTAATATGTGACCAGGTTTGTCTGCTGCCTTAACCTCTTCTCTTAATCTTATGGTTTGGACTCATCCCCCTCACCACCAGTTCACTGGACCTAAGCAAAAGATGCTGCTTTCAGCAAGGCTGAATGCAAGCACAGTGGAAAAGTCACCCTGCACAAGCTGCAAGATCGAAGCTGAAGGCTGTGGACTTCTGCAGCCAGAATGATCTTTGTATTACATATGGGCGTAATGCCCACTGTAAGGAGGTTTGACTATGGCCTACGGACGTGAGACACCACTGTCAAATTAATATGAATGGTAAAGGACAAGCATGCTAAAGGAATGGAAACAAAAAGAAAACTATACAATTATCAGAAAAATATTTGTGATCACAAAAGAATATTATGCTCGTACTCGCTGATCTCCCCTTTGGCATGCCCTACAAGAAAAGAGAAGATGAGAAAGAGGAAAGAAGAGAGAAAACAAATATACAGGGAGAGATGGAGTGGGGGGGGTGAAGGGACAGACTGAGACAGAGTGGATACTTTTAATTTATTACAGTACAACACTAGTTTTTAATTAATACAGGGTATGTACAGCTTTGAAGACTGTTGGTCGTGCAGCATTTTATGATAAATACATTTTATGGGATTTTGTTTTTAAAGAGGATTTTGTAAAATAACCTAGCCTAATAAATGATTTACCAGTTGCAATAAAAGATCAAGGAAATTGCTCAGACTGCATCTTGGAGCATCTAAAACTCTGAAGTTTATGGAGATCTAAGCTTCCCCCAGATATACAGTCCCATTAAAAATTTTTGTAGTAGCTAATTATCTTGCCTTGCATTTTTTAAAAGGTAACAATCCTAGCAGAGAGGAAGGTCTGGAAACAGACAAAGAGGGGTTGATGCCCTTTGATGGAGAAACCAGGAGAGAAAGAAAGGAGAAGAGACAGACAGAAGTGAGTAACAACTGAAACATCATGCTGGTAAAGTAACAGATGGAACTAACAGCTCATAAGATAATGGATACTCCTTCAATCACACAGGCAAACTGAATTAACTCTAAGTTTAAAAAAATATATATTATTAAGGACACATACTTTACATGGCATGCTAACTGTAATACCTGTATTACTTGACCAAGAGTGGAATAATTTGTTTTCCTATTTTTTTCTTTCTGATAAATATGTCAATATACAAGAACCAGATCAGAAAGCAAAGAAATGCTCTCTAAATCTTGTCATGTTTTCACCTCATGGGATTTTCATATAATAAGTAAGTAAATAAAGCAAGTGTTGGTCCTTGTTTCAGACAGGAAAACAGAGAAAGTAAATAGAGCAGCATATTAAAATAATAAAATACTAACCCCAGCTGTCTTCACAGAAGGACGGGCAGCACAGTCACCATGAAGTGTGCCTTCTAGCCTTTGTTTCATACTAAGAATATATGGTTCATGCCCTGTAACTTACTGTGCTCAAGCATACCTCTACCTCCCCAGGAAACCCCAGCAAAGCTAATTTCCCAACAGGCATGGGGCTCCAAAGTCAACTGGGCTTCCTAAGAATGGACAAAGCAAAGGAAAAGCAGATAGAAGAAAGAACCATCCTTTTTTCTTAGTCATTAAGCCAGACAGCAAGTTGCATTCCAACTTAGAAAAATGCCTGTTCCCTCTGCTCCTCTGAGCACCAAAGGCCACCAGCCTCAAAGCCTGGGGCCAGGCTGCTGCAGGGACAAGAGTCAGAAACCACTATGCACTCCCAGAGTGCTTTAGTGCTAAGAAAGGATGGGCTTGGTCACCTTTCCCACCACTTTAAATCTGAACGACTTTGAAAATAACAAAGGATTGGTGCTCTTGACTTTAACCATTTATTCTGTCACTGTAACTCTGCAAGACAGGGAAGAGATAGTGAAGTTCACTGCCACAGAAAGCAAGCTCCTTGAGATACAAAATATTGATGATAATTTGGTTAATTTAATTTGAAAATTGAGGTAGGTAAAAAGAAACAGTGGGAGTGAGCAAGGATATTGGGATGCACACTGCTACTCTAAAACCTATTCTTTAGTTATGGACTTCATGGGGGAGTCCATAATTGTCAAAAATAACCACAATGAATTTGGCAGAATTTTGGCAGTCTAATTGTATGATTGTGTGCTATTTCTCCACTTGATTGTTGCCTCTTGCAACACTCAGGGCTAACCACCTCTAGGGTCAAGTTCAGATTTCTGTAGTGAAAATGCACTTTGTGTTTGTACGAGCTTTACATAACTTTCTGCCAAACTTTAAAGGCACCAAGCAAATGTGGCAAGTGAGAGCAGGGATGACAAAACTAGTTATGCTGAAGGCTGCTTGGCTTGCCTGATTAGATAATCCCCATTTCAAATGTTTTGACAGGGAAGTAATTTAAAACTGCATTTTCCCAGACATCCACCCTATTCTAATGCTCATTTTCTGGATGCTTTACTTGAAACTCTAGGCGCTGATTTGCAGAAGCCCAGAGGTGCCAGAGATGTACATTACAGCTGGGTTTTAAACATACAAAACAAAACACAGAGCCGTATGGAAGACTCAGATCATTTTATTAGATGAAGGATTGGGTCTTCATTGTTTTCTACTAATTACAAACAACTGCTCAACTTTTGTAATTACCTAAAAGTTTAAATCACAGAAAAATAATTATTTACATGTCCATTAGAAGATTTGATTTTGATACAGTCTTTTTAATTTCACTTTACCAAGTCATTCCTTGTATGTGTATTTTATAACAGGGAAAAGTCATATTTAAAGGACATCCAAGAAAGGTATTGCATTGCTCTTAAAAAGCTGAAAAGATTTTGCTAGAAATCCTCTTTGATTTCACCCAGTACAACTTCTCAAAGCAATGCAGACGTCAAAATTGCATTGTCAGGCAAAAAATTCTTCCAATTTTTTTCTAATCAACTTCAATCATAAATGACACTAAGAAGTCAAAGAACCCCCAAATTTTTGTTTACTTACAAGTGCTAGAAATATCTTACCTCGTGTCCCTATCTGTGAAGGCAAAATAACACCCCTTTCTTACTTCACAATGATCTTATGAAGAAAAAGTAACTCTTATTGTCAAAGTTCTATGGTGAAGCAAAGTACAAGAATATCAATAATTCTGAACTCGGGGCAGGGTCTGCATGCTGTAAATAAGGCAAGGGGCCACAGTGGCCAAAAAGCAGAAAACAAAATCCTTAATATTTACTCAAATAAATAGCACACACCCAGAGAAATGAGCTCTGTGGAGAAACGGCATATGATGTCATAATCATAACATGCGCATACAAAGGAGACACACTCACATTGCAGAGGTAATTGTACCTGTTTTGGATTTTGCAGCCTAACAACATTCGCCTGAATGTAGATATCTCTGTAACACAGGAATAACAAGGCATACTTTTTGGTTGTGAAACTATTTGATGCTGAGATTACTTACCACACAGAAAAAGTGTATTTCTCTAACTCCTCCAAGTAAAAATTGGTCCCTGCAGATGCTTTCCCTTCTTCTGTGCTTCCACTGTTCCCAGGAACTGACTTTTCTTGATAACATTGGTCAGGTGAGTTATTCCAGTTGATCTTTAAATGAAAAGAAAAAAAGAACCAAACAAGCTAGAATAGTAAGGTAATTAGCTTGGCACAGCTAGCAAAGTAAGAGCTGCCAGTTCACCCTAGTTTTAACTTCTAGCACTGTTTTACGTCTCGCTCTGTAACAAACCTGGAAAACAGCAATGACAAAGCTGGCTCAAAATGCTTAAAAACAGAATAGACTATTTCAGCTAGAAGAGACCCACAAAAATCATCTAGTTAACTTCCTGACCAATTTAGGGATGAACAAAAGTTAAAGCATGTTGTTAAGGGCATTGCCCAAATGCCTCTTAAAAGCTGACAGCCTTGGGGTACAAATCACCTGTCCAGGAAGCTCATTCCAGTGCTTGGCCACCCTCTCAGTAAAATAATGTTTCCTAATGTCAAGTCTAAACCTCCCCTGGCACAGCTTCCATTCCCATTGCAGAGCCATTCCCATTCATCCTGTCACTGGATCCCAGGGAGAAGAGCTCAGCATTTCCCTTTCCTTTTCACCTCCTCAAGAAGCTGCAGAGAGCAGCAAGGTAACCCCTAGGCCTCTTTCTCTTCAAACTAGACAATCCCAAGGACCTCAGCTGTTCCTCACAGGACATCCCTTCAAGCCCTGTCACCGGCTTTGTTGCCCTCCTCTTGAATGCACTCAAGGACCTTCACATCCTTTGTAAATTGTGGGGCCTAGAACCACACACAGTATAGTTCAGTGAATGATGTTCTAAAAGGTTTGACAAACCCTCTCAAGGAGGCATAAGCTTTTGATGACACCAGAAATCATCCAGTCTTCCTCAATCTTCTCGCTTTTAGTTGTGTTGCACACTGCACTCCACCAGTACAAAAATTTGAACAGCCACATGGCAAAATATATGGGGAAAACTGATCTGGGGAAGAAATTAACGCTGCTTGGCCTCTTTCTTTTAATTTCTTTTATTAATTGGGTTAGCTCTCAGCTGGATCCATTCTGATTCAGGCCACCCTGCACTGGTGCCAGAACAAGGAAGGAGAGGGATAGTGCTGAATCTGTGCTGGTACCAGCTTACACTGATTTAAAATACTGCTTGAGCTACAAAGTACAGAATCCTAATCTGTGCTCATCTCTGTAATAACATGTTTGCATGCACAGGGTTTCATTCAGCATTGGCATTGCCTCTCTCTGGAGTGACCATTGGGTTCCTCACGTGCTTGATGTTATCACCCTTGGACAAAGAACCGAACATCACTTCCACCAAGAGACACAATGAGGTCATAACTCACCAAACAGACATCTGAAGGTGATTTCATGAATCTATCTAATAATACATTCCTAGGCACAAAACCAAACTCTGTCAGGGTTTGTTAACATTTGGTGAAAAAGCCCAGTGAGAACGGAGGGATAGAAGTTAAAACCTGTTATGTCCAAACTAGAAACTTCCTTTTTGTTCTTTTTTTTAGACAGAATGGAAAATGGAAATGGAGATGGAAAGTATGATGTTTAGAGATAACCACAAAAGGAAATTTTGTTTCTCCATCCCTTGATGCCGATTTCATGGATCAAGTTTTTGAAGATTTCTAGCCTATACTAGAAGCTAGCCTAAATGATTTCAGGTCCTTTTGGACTTTTGCATTTATAAAATCTGTAACAATCAAAGCATCTAGGTTTACTCTATCATTCTCAAAAAAATCTTGGAGTTTCCAAGAAACGCAGTGTTGGCATTAGCCACATTGCTCTATATTTCACTAATTATGAAAACTACAAAGAGTTTTCTTTATTTTTAACTCAGTAGGCTACTTTGCTGTAAAAATCAAACTTGTATTATGAAGTTTCGATTACATAGACCGCATCTACAATATGAATTTTAACTCAAGGCTCATGGACATAACAGATAAATGTTCACATCCATACCTACATAATTCTAAATATGATTATCAATAAATACGATGCGCAATTATCTTCTTTTCAATGGTCTTTGGAAAACCTGCCACAAGCAGTGGAATATATTGCCAAAAACAATTATATGCAAACATGAATAGTTGCACTGAGCAGAATTGGGTTGAACGCTCAAAGTTGTTTTTGAATACAAAGACCAGGCAGTTACAGATAAGATTGCAGCCACATGACTGCCCAACTTAATTTCCTAGGAAAAGTCAAGGTTTCAGAGTAGGTAGTGTGTCCAAAGTACCTTGCTGGCACTGACATTGTCTCCATGAAACTAAGCCTGTGCAAAGTAAATATAAAAACTTTATTTAAGACATAAATCCCAAAGGTGTTAGAGAGTATTATGAGCGAATTTCTCAGAGACTGTGTTTGATCTTGTCTGTAGTACAAAAGCAGAAGCTCAGGCGTCTGCATGAAGAAGGAACTGCGGTCACAGAATATATTTTACCTGTCTCAGAAGTCAGTGACTGGGAGCACTGTGTCCTTTACAGCCACCACTCGATAACTTTAATGAATGCTATGGTGTGCACACTCATCCCAATAAAAACTGATGCACATCACTCAGAAGATACTCACTGGGAGACTACTGGCAACTCCTTAGCATATATGAATTTGGGGCAGGGGGTAAAAGTAATAACACGTTTGGTTTTGCTGATATGTTCTATATACCCCAAAAGGTAAGGTCATACACAAAAGTCTTTATTGCCTTTGTAAGAAAATTTGTAACTTAAAAAATATATATATCTATTTACAAAAAAAGAAAAAAAAAAAAGGACAGCTAAGGAGAATAATCCACTATGTGAACTTCTGTCTTAAGTCTGTTTTTTACATTAGTCTTTAATTGTTTCCAATATATAATTCCTGCGTAACATTATTTTAGAAGATGGTTTCAGTTCCAGAGATACAATTAGCTCTAAATGACATAATTCATACCAAATACCTAAATCTTGAACATGCTAAAACAAGGATCTCCCTGAAGATGAGGGCTCACTCATCCTTTTAAAAAAGAGGGGCTCTTACAACCTTTGAAAGGAGATTTAACATGCTCACTTTCCTTTTGTGCAGAAGTATTCTCGTAAGAGGCTCAGTTCAGAAATCTATTTAAACATGTCAATAACTGTAAGCTTCTGAGTCATTTCACTGAGTCCAAAGGGACTAGACAGTGCTGAATAACCCATGGGCTTACGCACCTTATTGAAACCAGGTCACTTTAATGTGGCTTTGAGAGCCACCCACAACTGAGGTTCCTATAAGAACATGGCATTTTGATCAAAGGCAAAGTGCTATTATGGGATTGTAGGAAATGAATTTCACTCTGCCACTCCCATGGGTTGGGTTGCTTTGCCCATTACACCCACTCCATCAGACCTTAAATTGGTTTTCCTATAGATATAAAGCTACACACACACACATGCAAACATCAGTGTGCTGTTATATTTCTTCAAGTTATCATTTCCTCCCTAAAGAAATAAATCACTTGCAACCCCAGTAATTTAAAATGGACAAAATTTCCAGATGGCCGATCTAATTTTGCTTATAGATATTTATATGTAGATCATTACACTAACAAAGTCAAAGTTGTGATTACAATTCCCAGCTATTGAGTATTTGTGCCATAGTACAAGTATGAACACATAGTGCACAAGTTTGTAGTACTCTGAATACCAAGTTGACTTTTTTCCATGGGCAACTAAAAGTATTAAAAATGTTTTAGAATACATCTAGGACAGGGTTAGACAAATTGCCAGAATGATTAATTTGAATATTCTTGTTTGTAGCCAAGCATATCTAAGGAGGGAAGTAGAGCAACACAGAGAGAGAAAAATTGAATACTTCATTGGAAAATATCTAATTTAGAAAGATAATGCAGGTAGAGGCAATTCTCAGGCATAGTGTTTGTGTCTTAGTTCTCAGGATTTACATTAAATTGAAAAGCATCAGTAGTGTTTCACCCAGACAGTGTTGACGTGATACAGATGTGATTTCATGGTGACTTGTACTGAAGACATCATATTTGTTCACAAACTAATTATGTCCTTGACTAAGATACTACAGATAAGGTTAGCGAAGATATCTGAATGTAGGGGTCTTCTGCACAAGGACATGAGAGCTTGGTTACAGATGCATAGGTGTCATGGTTTAAGCCCAGTCAACCACGCAGTCACCTTCTCACTCCCCCCTGCTCCCAGAGGGATGGGATGGAGAATAGAAGGAATGAAACTCCCATGGGTTGAGATAAGAACAGTCCAGCAACTACGGTATAATACAATACCACTGCTGCTACCACCAATAATAATAATGATAAGGGAAACAACAAGGGAAGAGGATACAACCGCTCATCACCCGCCAACCGATACACAGCCCAACCGAGCAGTGATCTAGCACTTCCGGGTAACTGCCCCCAATTTATTATATAAAGGGCATGATGTGCTGTGGTATGGAATACCCCTTTGGTTAGTTTGGGTCAGGTGTCCTGTCTCTGTTTCCTCCTGGCTTCACCTCCTCCTTGGCAGAGCATGAGACTCAGAAAGTCCTCGATCAGACTAAACATTACTGAACAACAACTAAAACCATCAGTATTACCAGCGCTGTTCCCAGGCTGAAAGTCAAGAACACAGCACTGCACCAGCTACTAAGAAGGAGAAAAATGACTGCTACTGCTGAACCCAGGACAATAGTTAGTCTATCTTGCGTTTGACTATTATTGAAACAATATCATCCTGCAGCACAACCTCGATCTAGCTGCTGTTGCCTGATTACTGGATAGTCTTTCCTATTACTCCTTTGAAATTCCTTTGCTGGAGAGATTAGCTTCCCATAGAAATATCCAGGAGACAGCAATACTCTGGCCATTTGATACCTTACGATAGCCATCTCAAAATTCACAGTGATAGATTAAAGAAGCACAACAACAAGAAGCAAGCCCCCAAATCACTCCTGAATAGCCCTAGCAGAAGCTCCAAATGTTTTAAAAAGTGAGATGGTAATGTTCAGACCAAGTCCAGTACCTTGTGATGTCCTATTTGGCCTTCCCTTACCCAAAATTTGTCTGCACAGCCATGGCGATCTTGGTAAAAATAATTCTCTGTAAGAAAATACAAAACAAAACATTTTTACATTGGTACATAAGACAAAGTTCTGGAAAGGAAGGAGCTAGATTTTGTTCCCTCTTCCACCAAGATCCTGCATGACTCCAGGGAGATCATTTTTTCCCCCTGCATCATAGATCTAAATAGATGGTTAGTTCTCTCCTACCTTCCAGAAAAGTTAGGATTATAAATGCAGAGAAGACTTCAGATACCATGGTGTTGGAAATTACAATTGTATAGATATGAAGTGTGTGTATGGGAAGTAGAAATAAAGAAATAACAGAAATAAGAAGAATGTCAGTGATTATTTTCACCACCTCAGGATCTGTTCTCTGGAAAAGAGGAGAAAGTTTGTTTTCTTGTAGGGCCATGGTTGTGGATTGAGAATGAGGCACAAGGTTCCAAAATACTCATTCTCTAAGCAATGTTTACTCAAGTATGGTGTCCCTCGAAGTTCTGCAAAGCAGTGACTTCACAAGTGAACAAAAATGCAGTCCCACATCATAAGAAGCAGTGGTGTGATAAAGGTCTGTATTACACTTCTTAATGCACAGCATGTGGAGGATGAGTCAAAAATATACTTAATGATTATGCCACTTTTTTTCAGTTACTCCCGCTTCCCGTCAGTAGAAGACAGTAAAGTGTACTTAAAATCGCACTACAGGCAGGAGCTGCTCTTAGATGTTATACTTATAGACATACAATATAAACAAACATGTCACAGCTTTGAGCCTGTGTGTTTGCGCATTTATGAATGAATATCTATGTCTTACCTTCTATATATACACGCACATATAGGTGTATATATGCTGAGAATTCACAGTGGATGAGGTATTTACAAGTATTTACATCTGGGGTGAAAGAAGAGGTCTACTGAAATCAGAGAAACTGCTAAAACATAGCTGCTGGGTATGTCATGTGTGTGCACAAGTAATGTAAATACTTAAAATTGTCTCAACATATTCGATATATGTGATACATGTATGAACGCATAAATACATTTTTAAAATATAAATATGCCTTTGTAAAGATGGTAACTGTGGTTTTCTTTGTTAATTATTTTTTAGAGTTTTTTTTTTTTTGTTTTGGCTTACTGAAATGGGTTGGCAAATAGCTTTGCTGAAGTAATGAAGACTGACAGTGTTTTTGGAGACAAATGAAAAAGGCCAAAAAAAAAATAGCACAATAAAAATAATAAAGAAAACAATGATATTCTACATTTAAGAAATGGGTGGGAGAAGGAGCTCAAGTTTGTTATTTAATCATTACATGCTCCCTTTGTATTTTATTTGTAAGGCTCTGAATGCTTTTTTCTTTCTATACAAGTGAGCTCATTACTTTAATTCCTCATAGATTTCTCTGAACAATTTTTGCTAAGTAAAAACAATGTAATTCTTCAATGGCTGCAACAGTAAGAAGCTGCTCAAATTAAAGATCAATAAAAAGTACAGAAAAAATCTGTATGAAAATAAATAAATAAAGGAGAAGATGGGAAATGCTTGCAATTAGACAGGATGAAAAATCTAAAAAGAAATTAAATTTACTTGTAATACATTTCCCATTCTTTTCTTCACGAAAATTACTACTGAAGTGTTTTTTTTCTGTAATTTAAATGTTAAGCTGCCAGATGTGTGTCTCATGCTTGAAGAGCTGAAGCTTTGCATTATTTAGCATATTAAGATTCACAGAATTTAAAAAAGGGCTCCTTTATTGCCTGGAGGTTCTAATTAAGTAAACCTTAGCCTGGTACATTTAAAACTTGCAATACAAGAGATTTTGCTTTCGGTTTTTTTCTCCATAGCCAAGTCTCATCAATATAATAAATATGGAAAATACTTAAGATGATATAATTTTTCTTTGGCTTGAGGAATTAAACCTATCTATTATTTTAAGAAGTTTTTAATAGAGGCCAGCAATCAGAAAGACATTTAAAGACTCCAGTCTACTTTTTAATCATAGGAGCTGCTCTTAGTGGGGGAAAATGTGTCTTATAAAACTGAGCTATGTAGAAACTGTTTCTTCCACATGCACAAAACAAAGCAGTTCTGAGAAAGAAACAAGACTCACACAGTTCTTTATTATTAAATTCCATTTTGCTTTTTTATAACTTGTTATAATTGACCACAGAAAACTAATAAAGTATTAATTAGCTGCACTATCAGGAATTTGTTTGTTGAAGTTGGGATGGCTGTATCAGAAACTGTAATAACACAGAAATTCCTTTGACATGCAGTACCCATAAATCATACCTTAAATACAGTTAGTTTTGCCATTTTAGAAAATGTCAAAGGTGTCAACTTTGTCCAGATATAGCACTTAGCAGTGACTATTTTAGTAAATTTACTGAAAATACATTTTGCCCCTGACAGGGGAACATAATACCATTCATGATAAAAATTAACAACTTGAGGAGGAGAAAATAATACCAAGTAAGAATGATCAAAACCAGCTATCATAGCTATGATAAAGGTTCAATAGCAGATGTAAACTCTCTGTTAACAGGTTTATTTGAAGTCAACAAACACACGCATAAGAGCAGGAAAATGCAGCTATATCAGGGCCTGGAAAAGACAATACTATTCTTATTCCAATGTAGTAAATCTGTGATGAGGCATTAATAAGAAGTCCAGCAGAACGGTTTTAATGATGTGCATTTGTATAAGAAAAAAATGAGTGGCATTTTTTCCCACCATTGTGAAATGGGCATAAAAAGAGTAAAATGTCTGGATTTTGGGTAAGTATGGTGAGACAAAGTTGGTTCCAGACCTTGATAATACTGAGAGCTGTCTCATTTCTTGGTGATATGGAGTCCCAACAAAACACTTTAGATGCTACAGACAGCTTACACCTAATATGGAATATAAAGTGTCATCTGTACCAAGACCATGAATTCAGATGGGACCTATATTTTTAAAATAGGGTGGAAAGAGTCTGGAAACTAAAATGTTAATGCTACTCCATTACTTTTCTCAGCTTCAGCCTTCTTGGGACAATAGCTGAGAGTAGCATGACCTTTAATAATGAAGGGTGCCTTATTGTTTCTTAGACCTTATAGACTATAATGCAGCCTTTCTTATCCTCTACATTCAGTCTGGAAATTATCTTTTTTGGTTATGTCTTCTGTAACAAATACTGTGGTGCAACAAGAGTGGATCTGTAGAATTAAACCAGTGATTCAGAGGACACCATGAAGCAGTGAGGACCCCACTGTGTGTTGAAGAGTTTATGTCAGACTACCTCTGGTTGTTGATGGCCCATTAATACCTGACACACACCTAAAGCACAACCCCTTTCTTAGCTTCATCCTGAAGTCCAGTGCTTGTTCTCTGAGATCACTCTTCAATGAGAGTCATTGATCAGCAATTGGGGTAGGATTTTCACTTCCAAAGTGCCCTAGAAGCCTAAATGCTAATGTAGATACACCTTTTTTGAACTGCAATTAGAGAGGGGCAGAAAACGGATTCTCCATGATGTGAAACTTTTGGAGGCTGCATATAGAACTAATGTTGTGAAATTGTGGGATTTTGACATGGAAAATCAAACAGCATGGTAAGAGTCCCAAAGAGAAGAGCTTGGGTCACACAAATGTAAGCAGGAACTGAGTTTAATCCTATCTGCAAGAATCAGCACAGTCCTTTACACAGTTCTGCACAGAGGAGGAAAAGACTAGTGAAGAAAGAGGAGGTTCAGCCATCTGAGGTTCTGTCTTTGAGGCTCTAACCTGTAGAAAAAGTGAAGGGCAAGCAATCTTCATCTTAAAACATCGCTTTGTTCCCTTTAAAGTGGTACCCATGAGGAGCTAACAGTAAGAATAGCTTTGGGGTTTTTTTGTTTAGTAATTACTTTTGCATCTGCATGCAACTGTTACATAGAAGCAAACAACATGTCAGAAGGAGAACCACCTCACTGTAGTATAATGAGAAATACTGCAAGGAAGACTAAACAGTTTTCATTAAATTGCTTCAGAAGTGGCTGTGAGCGTAAATGTAATCCTCTCAACAAAACTGTTTCTCACTTACACAAGCATGTTATAAGAAATGAAATAATGTCTCTCCAAAGGTAATGATAAAGTTAGAATGCTGTCTCTTCTGTCTGGTATATTGATATGGGCGGGACATCTTAATACGTTCTGAATAAACTTCTGAGTGTTATCTAATAGTGTACTAACTCCTCAGCCTGATGCCATATTTGCTCTAGGTGTTATTTTGAAGATTTGCTCAGACAGACATAGGATTTTTATGCTATGAAAGGATGCAATTCACTTCCCAACATTTTTCCACAGATGTGAAGAGGTTTTTAATTGGAGATCTTAAATAAAATAAATATTTAATATCTAAATTTTTATATGCAGTTTATTTTAGAAGACAGACATTGAACAAATGCATCCTTCTGAGCTGTAAAGTTTGAAAATCAGGGACTAAAAATTTTTCCTGGATGTGACATAGAAATATGACAGAGAAGAAGTTTGAAGGAACAACAGAAATGGCGTCAACCACCAAAAATGAGCAGAATGCAAGCTGCTTGCAACAGGCTGACTAGCAAAATTTATGAGAAATATTTTACATGTTTCCAGGGTTTTTACTATGGAACATGCATAACTGGGGGCTTTGAAGAAGGGAACCAGGCATCATATGAGAGGAAGGCTGGGGGGCAGCTGCCTGCTGTGATGAGCATTGGTGGGGATGAAAATGCATGCACTGTTGAAGCTCCAAATTAAACATCAAATACAGTATAAATTGTAGTTTATACATGGTTTTGCAGAAATTATCTGGGGATTTTAAGGTGAAGCTTTTTTCCCTTCTTAGTTCTGAGTGCAGATATTAAGTTTAGTGGTTACATTACTAACAGTGTTCCATCACAGAAAATCTGTGCTTTAGTGACATGCCTTTTGAAACTAAAGTTTTGCATTAAATTATCATGTAATAGATTCAGCAAGTATCAGAAATTAAGTTCATTAAAAAAAAAAAAAGTCTGTTACCTCATGAATTAAGGTAAGCAAAACCATTTTTCACCTAATTGAAATCCATCAATGCTTTTGGAGCATTGCTTGTAGTTCAGGTAGACTCTCCATTATACAAGATCTGTTTTAAATATCCTCAATAGATATAATATTATCTCTTAGAATATATTGAGTCAGATCCTCTGATGATACAACACAATGCCTTTTGAATCTTACCTTGCTTTGATAGGGCAGTAATATAGTAACTTACAGAATCAGGCCACTTCTGTAACTGCATTGTTTCGGGGTATTTGTAAGAGACCTTCATGAACTGAAAATGTGGGCTCTAGAATGCTTTGTTTGGCATTGGATCTCTGTCGAACTCCAAGTAACTAATTTGAATAAAAATTCAACATGGTAGCTTTAGACCTAGATAAGCCTCAGTAATGGGGGTAAATGGAGAAAGGGGAGAAAGAATAGCTGTCTACCTGAACAACTAATAATTAGGTTTTGAGTCACACATTCTGAAGGTGGAAGTGTCCACATGTTGGCAAGGAAAAGAAATCAGCAAAAAAAATTAAAGGCAGCCAAAACCAAATGGCAAATATGGTTAAATGTTATTTAAAACAACGCTGTTCGTTAAGGTTATTCATGTTTAAAAAAACCATGAGTATTCTAAGATGCTTTGCAAACTTATGTTGGACAAATGAATTAAATGAACTTCAAAGTAGAATCTGCTAAGGTCGAAGTTGAAAAAAAATTTCTAAGCTAGGCCTGTGATTACATTCTTGGGAGGACCAACATTTAGCAAAGACGTTAATGAAGTGTTGAGCTTATTTGGAGGTATATTGAGAATCTTAAAAGAAGGAAAATTTTCATTACTTTTTTCTGTAACATGCTTAAACTTTTGCCACGAACACCATTTAACAAAAATTCATGACAGTTTTGTATTTTACTTCCTATACATCTATGATATTCAGCAACAATATTTAGTGTTTATGAATCCTGAGTAAGCAGTGAAATAATAGCTCCTACCTATATTTGTGCCTGCTTAACATGAGATAGTCAACAAGTAGATTTACCTATAAGAGCAGATGCATATTCCTAGGCTTCTTGGCAGTCAACAGATAAGAACAGCTTCAAATGTTTTTTTTTTAACTACATTTCATGGGTTGCCATTAAAGGAAAGCTAGCATATCAGTTGACTTCTCATCAACATCCACAGTTTTTACCGCAGGATTTCGGGAAGTCCACTGACTCAAAACTAACTAAAAATTACTGTTTACCCAGATAAGAGGTGAGAACTGTCCTCTCCCTAAAACAAAAGCTACTCCTCAACTTGTCTGTGGTGGGTGGCAGTGTCACCAGCAATGGGTACAACTGTAGATTTCGGATTGGCTCCCAGTGTTTTCTCTTTGTTGCCTCAGCACAAAAGGGAGCACAGGCAGCAGCAGTTACTGTGCCTGCATAGCCATTTTTCTATCAGAAGACAGAAAGCATGATTCACTACCCAGGTTACTAGGTGGTGGTGGCTGTCTATAACTTTGGTGCCTTCAGATCACTGTCCCATGGTAAATCTACCTCTGGCCATCAATGGTGGTATCTGAGATTAG
This sequence comes from Psilopsiagon aymara, assembly GCA_024733675.1. Taxonomy (NCBI): domain Eukaryota; kingdom Metazoa; phylum Chordata; class Aves; order Psittaciformes; family Psittacidae; genus Psilopsiagon; species Psilopsiagon aymara. Next base: position 18,237 of record JANRGW010020661.1, read on the forward strand.
GGCAGGGTTGTGTTATCCAATTCTCAGAGGCATACATTTTACTTGGTTCCTATATAAACAAAAATCAACACAGTGCAACTTGTAAGACTTTGCCTTCAAAAGAAACCCTACATCTTGGAAGTAAATGCTACCTGATGTTAATAAAGACAGGCGATCTTACCCAATTTAGCTCAGCACAATTAACAAAGGATATTGCTATTAACATGTTCCAGTAAGAAAAATATACTTCCCAAGCACCTAACAGCAACATGTTGTGATCCATGGGTATAAATGACCAAATAAAATGAAAGGATGTAAAAACGTCACGGAAACACCAGCCATAATCTAATGTTGTCAGTGAATTCCACACACACCTTGTAATTACTAACACATTTGGCCTACAAATACTTTTTAGACAGGGGAGTCCACCACTTCTGCACCTTTTCGCCTAAGCTGCTTTTGATCCCTCACAATTGATTTAAACTATTCCACCGCTTCCTTTGCTTAGAGAAATAATGATGAGATGATACCACAGGGTAAGGGGGAAAGGAGATGGGGGTGTTTACACACATGCCAAGCAGATCTATTTGCAAACTTTGAGTAAATTAAATAACACAATAAAAGTCCTAACCTGCTGGAAGCTTTTTTAGCTCTTCTCTTTTCCTCCCTGCTTCTTCTAACAACACACACGTTTCTCCTCCTTTCACAGCATTAAACTGCTTTTCCACTTCCTTTGCAACAGTGGGAATACTTCCCTTATGGGTGTCAGGATCTTTCGAGGAGGTCAGAGGTTGCCCTGCAGAGGAAATGACAAGCTGTGAAATGTAAAAGAACAATTCCTTCCACATGTTTTCCTTGCTCCAGGAGCAGTAAGGGGTTGTCGGCTAGCATCACGATGGGATGGGCCAGGCCTTTGCCTAGCAATCCTGTCAAAACTAATTTACATTAAAGACCTGCGCAACTGTTTAAAGCTTTACAACTTCAGCAAGTTTCAAGGACTGCCAAAGACATGTGGTACAAGCCAACCTTATTTTAACAGGCAGGCAGGCACACAGAAAGAAAACAGACCAAAAAATGCTCTAAATTGTGCTGTAATCAGATAAACTGTATACCTGAAAATTATTCTTCTGTATAATATTTATTTCTATTATAAACTCATCATTTAGGAATTGAAAACATTTCAGCTCTTCTAACTTTTCTTCTGGTTGATGCATGGGGCACATAAGTCACATGTGCTGCTGTTAGACAGCAAATCTTGTAGGGGAGGGAAAAAAAATAGTTTAAGAAAAAAAAATATAAGCTATTTGTTCATTGTAAGAAAAGAAGTGTCCTTAAATCCACTCTCAAACAGCTGAGTTGCCTTTTTCTTTATACTTCTGAAGGTACAGTAGAACAGGGAGAATAAGGGAACAAGCAGACTTTCTGGAAAGAAACAGCACAGAAAATCTGTATGCAGGTGTTTAGTGCACAGAAAATCTGTATGCAGATGTTTAGTCCAACGACAGTTGAGGCTGTGGGAATCTTTCCATGTGACAAATCTCCCCAGCAAAGCAGTAATAACAAGCATCTCTGCTAGCCCAGACACTGAAAGCAATGTAGTCATACTAACACAATACTGTACCCAGGATAATACAGCCTGTGTCACAGCTCCACTATACAAAGTTCATCCTGCAGCTGGGGCCAAACTAGCCTGGCTACCTTTGAACACTTTCTTCAAAACCTTGGCTGATAGCACCTCTTCTCCAACAGAGCCAGGCTGAGAAAAACTCCCATCTTTATTTCACTCTGTAGTTCTTGGGATAACTTCTGCTTAAAAATATGTATGATTGGTCAGGACTGTTTAAGTATAGGTATTGACTTCTGCAGTAATTTGACCAAAACTTGCACATAGTTTGGCAGAAAATAATTTATTGTTTCAGTATCTTAATCACACTCAGCAACTCTTCTACTTTCTCCCTTGTAAGGGAGGAGACATTTTTATGTCTTGAGTGCCTGTCGTTATACGCTAGTATAGTGATTATCATAACTTCAGGAATTCAAACTGGCCAATATAAAGAGCTGCAAGTCACTTGAACACAAAAGGTTTTCCTCTGGTTCTACAAGCTACAGAAGATAGTGTCAAAGTACAATATATATATAATTACATATAACACAGTTTTGTACTTGCCTATTTTATTTGGCCACCACTTCTGATGGGCACAAATAGGTATTTGTCAGAGTAACAGCCCAGACAGAAAAGCAAGTACTTGGAACAATGTTCCCAACAAGTGCATAGAAACACTTCCCAAATGAGCCTGACTGTGACATAAAAGTGTTTGAACTAGATAGCAAATATAGGAGTGATGTCCAGCTACTTTCTGAGGATGAAAGAGCAGTTACAGAGTTACACTGACATTTTGCACAAGTGAATTCCCTCTTCCATGGACATTGTACTCAAAGATGATCTTGGTTTTGATCAGTGAGAAAGAAGGCTGTCTTGAAAAAATTGTATATTTAATTTTTTATATGGACAGACACATTTTTCTGAACTTTTTATGCATTTAGAAGACTGTGTTGGTTTAGATCCAAGTCTACCAAAGCAACATTTCTTTTTTTTTCATCAGATCTTCCTACTTATGCTTATTCTGTTAAAGTTGTTACCTTCCACACAATGGCTAATGAATTCCACAGAAAAAAAATGTCATTTATTCATTCACAGGGACTGTTGATCCCTTAGTGGAGCAACAGAACAGCAACAGAGGCTTTTCTCAAAAAAAGCAGAGGATGGTGGTCATGAAAGCAGAAGCTGTCTTCTTCCACGCATCTCTCATGGAATACCACTTCAAAAGAGCAGAGAGAAGATACCATTTGGACTAAAAGATATGCTAGATCCGATACAGTACGTCTGTGATCTACAAAGGAGGTAAAGTGGGAGGTATTGGGTTGTATTCCCCTGCACTGTACTCTGGAAGAAACATTCTGTGCAATAGCAAAGAGCCATACCTAGACCAACACAGAGTTGTGGCTTAAAAGAATAATGTAGCCTGGAGTTACTGGAAATAATATGAAGGTTCTGTCTTAAACTTCTAAAACAAAGAAAATTTGAAGTGAAGGTTAAAACACCATCTCCTTACCTGCTCTATTTTGCTTATATGTTGCACTGCCACATACAGCATTGATATGTAAGATCATTCATTATTTAGACTACTACACTAGAGTGACTTAGAGAGCACCAGTCTTCATTTAGACTGTTCTTGCTTTCTCTGGTTTGTGTCTCAAATTTAATGTCACTTTAGAGCTTTTCCCCACACACACTTTTGGTGGTTTAACAGATATAATATAGTATTTATAGAGCATATCAATGTGAGACAGCTTGCCACAGATCATAAACACATTTTTCTGTTGGAAATACTGGAAGTTGCGATTTCCATCATGTGATCTCCAGTTCTCTAAGGTTTGCTCCTTTAATTGTAAATAGCCAGAAAGTCATCAAGCTAGCATTTAATAAACTTTTAATTTGAAATGGATTACCACATGTTGTGTTTGTTTACCCATTATTAAATCTCTTAGCAACATATCACCAGCAGAAACAGCATACTGCAGGACTGCACAGACACATTAAAAAACAAACCCATGGGGGATATTAGCAGATAATAATATTTTTAAAGAAGGCTCCAAGAAAAATAAATAAATATAAGCAATACCAAACTACTCCTTAAAATTTTGTTTGTGCAAATCTCTTTGGCATGCAAATTGCAGGTCTTCCATGATCAGCTTATTAACATATTTCAGAGGTCTGCACACAAAATATGATATACACTAATGCCCTTTCTCAGTTCTTAGAAATACATCTTCTGGACTTCTCAAACTGCATATCATGATATTTTCCCATGTGTTTCCAGAATTGTGACCTGTCTAATTGCACCCTCTATGTATACATGTGCTTCTGCACACATGTGAAGACTGATGGCAGGACCAAACAATGGTAAAGACAAATTTGATTATTAAGAACTTGTCCATAATTCTTCTATTATAAACAAGAAAAAGAAAAATTTTGTTGAATGTTGAGAAAAATTGTCTGCAACTCCACCTTTTGGATATGCTCTTCATTGTTTTTGTGCTGCTTCTCAACGTGATGCAGAAGAAAGATATATGCACCATATGTAGAAGATATATGGCAACAAAAACGACCTTGCTCTTCAGTACAATGCATGCTTATACCTCCATGCTGCTGGTATCAGGGTGGTCATATAAAAGTGTTTAGATCACACTGTGATTGCTACTAAGCCTAAAAGCATCATAAGGCAAATCTCAGGTTTTTTATATCCTAAACCATTCCTTACTGTCTGAAAAACTTTTACCAACCTCTTTTCATGTTCTGTTTCCAACCTGAGCTGCCCATTCTCTATGCTAGGTGATTATTGCTTATCTGCTCTCTTTCTTTTTTTTCAATATCCTTGTCTTTCTCCTCCCATGCCTTCCACAGTGCATCACTGCTGCTGTTTTCAAATGCCTGAAGAACTAAATCTCCATTTCAGATCTGCAATCAAGTTTCACACAGACACTACAACCTGTGTGCTGGCTGCATCCTTCAGTTCATTAAGCAAGAGGGAACATAGGAATGTCTGTATATGACAAAGAATTATTTTTATCCATGGAAGTCAGATCCCACACTATGAAAAAGAAAAACAAATAGGAATGTCCTGCTATTCTCATTCTTGGATTTCTAACAGAAGAGGAGCAATTTATGAGTCCACTGCAATACAGTTAATTATGTCTTCAGTGTAGCCACATCATGAGACTCACAGAGGCCAGGGAGGATGCTCAGTCTACAAGTAACATTCAGTGATTTTTTTTAAGAAAGGTTCTGGGAGGTCTGCTGCAGATAAGCAAATAATAATTTGTCTTTCCTATGGGTTACTACTTGATTGAATCTTAATGGGATTTCATAGGAGTAACATAAGGCATACTGATGATGCCAGAACTACCTCCCTGCCAAATCTGAAGTCCCAGTTGTAGCCCAGGGAGGTGATAGAGTTCTTCAAGAAATAATCAGACAAAAAAGTATCTTCCCCCCCCCCCCTTTTTTTTTCTTCATGTAAGTTTGGTATCATAAGCAGCTGAATTGCTATTGCTATGACTTTCCAAGCATTATTTAGCCTCAAACAGAGGACAGAACGGAAAGTTTTATCCTCAACAATGAGGCTGGTTTAAATTGCTCACAACTGAAAATGAAGTTAAGAAATCTTAATTTAAATAAAAGGAAAATAAACCACCATATTCCTGCTATAATACATATTGGAACAATATGTGAATGAGGAAAATCTAATTTAACAAGACAATAATGACAAGCCAACACTGAAATGAAACTATGTGTTACTCCAATGAAAGCCTGAAAAAACATGGAAGTTTGAATCCATCACCTTGCAGTCCAGACTGTTCAACATTCTCTGAGACACCATCCTTTTCAGCAGTGCTGGAATACATAACATGTTCAGGTGGGAGATTAAGATGCATGTCACACTTACTTTGCTCATCTGAATCCTGTGGTAGTTTAATTATCTATTACAAAAAGAAAAAATAAGAAAAGAAAAAAAAAACCCATGTGAGAATAAGCAGTTGTGTATTCCACAACACCAGAACACATTCGTTTGTACACTATTTGTCAAACCTAGAAGTCTGAGATGCTGCTATGAGGATTTTAGGCAGGTTATGTTTGCCTTTACTCTGTTTACTTACTACTAACTTACTTAAGTTTTGTCTCTTATCTGTTTCCCAAGTACTTCTTCTCCATGCTTACAGACTAAAGGCAGACATCCGAGCAAATGGGTGTGACTCACAATCCAAATTCAGAATCTTCTGGGAAAATACAGACAGCCTGGATCGTAAAATCATCCCAGCTTATGCATTTTGTTTGAAGACTAATTTTGCATCTTTGGGGTCCACCCCCAGTACCCTACATTTTGGCTCTTGTCATTTTTATACCACAGCTTTACTAATGTTATTTCTCAAATTCTCTTTCTTAGCATATCTTATGTATATTTATATATATATATCTCAATTCTTATTTCTCTTCATGATTCTGAAACTATTTTCATATTCTTTCATTCTCAGTAGACCCAAAAAGTAAGATTGCCTGAAAATCATAACAGTAAGAAAAATAATAGCTACACATTCTATTAAGTAAACCTACATGTTATAAATAAGATGCTTTCAAAACTCATCTATTTTAGTGTGTTTTTTTCCTGAGCCAGACGTGACTATAGAAAAGATGTAAGTTTGAGGTCTTGTTAAGATTCAAATGAAACAATGTACCTCACTTACAATAAAGCCCTTAATTTTCCAGTCCAGAAACAAAGAATGCTTTAGTTGAAAAGAAGTTCTTATTTCAGAACCATTTTCACCAGACATCCAAAAAATGTCACATCTTGAATAGTTTTGGACATAATTCTGAGTAAGTTTCCTACCACAACAGAGCCTTGCTCATTAGCTGGGGATCCCAGACAAACAATATCAAAAGCAACAATATCATAAACAATGTTATTTTTATTCTGTAGCCATGCAAAAGTACCTCTGAGATTTACTAAACCTGTGGACAAAATTAACATGCACTGGTGGCGGGCTCAAACTTCTCTTTTTTTTTTTCCAGCTTCTGATCCAATTACTCAGCACCACAAACAATATTTTGATATTTGAAAATATACTAAAATCTGGCTGCAAAAAAAAAAACCCACTAATTTTATGTAAAAGCTGGAGATGCATTTAATTTCCTTTATATACCTATTGGGTATGTTGATAAACTGCTTCTTGGAAAGGCAGCATTGATTTTAAGGCTGAGAGAAGGAAAGTGGAATCTGTTCTGAAGAACAGTTACTAAACAAACAGGCCTAACTTTTCTAAATACAAACCTGGAAATAGAGATTGCATAACCAATGATCTAAGTCTTGTGAAATTAAATTTTCAATTTTCTTGAATCTGTCAACTTTGGAGTCGTAATGGCCTCTAAGGAAGGGACACTTAAATTTTCCCTCCAAAGTATTAAAATTGTTGTCACACACAGGAAAAGCTCCCCATCCCACTTCTCGATCAATCCAAGTATGTGTCCCACGAAGCAGGAAGAGTTCAAAGAGGAGGACCATGCCTGGCTTCACAGCTTTTGTAGGTGGCAGAACCTAGCAAAGGAGGAAAAGAGAGATGTATGAGTCATAAAAACGTCACAACCAGCTTTCTTGTATCATATAAAGCTCTACAAACTTCATACCTTTGAAACAATTTTGCACACTAAAACAATTAGCAACTCTTCTCTTTCCACCAAATCATGTATTAGAACAATTTTCCACACTGATAGAAAATGTTGTGCTTTTTTTTTTCATGCTAATTTTATGGTTTCTTTTTTGCCCTTGGCTTTATGAAAGTGTTCACTTTCTGACTTTATTTACCACTGGTGGAAAAACACTGCCACTAGAAATCTTTAAGGCAGAGAAACAATAAAATTTGGAAAGCTGAGGTGCCCCTGTGAGGGCTTACTGAAATTCACCGGGTTCTTCTTGCATCAGCCTTGAAGAGCTCATTCAAATACCCAATGACAACACTTGCAGTCTTGTTCCTCACTGAGTCATAAACTCTTCACCACCCAGTTCTGGGAATAATACTGGTACACAATAACCCTCCTCCTTCAAATTAAAGCAGGAAAACTCTTGCAAAGTATGTGAACCTCAAGGTAGTGTAAAAAAGAATTTTGAGGTAATAAGCTTAACACATACCATTTACAATTTTCATAAGATAGCTAAAGATATTTTTCTGAGCCACTTGGAGCTGTGGAAGAGGGCTACCAATGATTTAGGGGCCTAGAGCAATTGTGTTCCTATGACATAGACTATTCAAAAGGCCAAGTTAAACAAAAACCATATAAGAAGTAGAACAGGGAAGATGATTGCCATCATACACTGGCTAACAGCTCTGAAGGGTAGCCACTTGGGGACAGGGGGAAAAAGTATGTCTCTCAGACACCAAAACTTCTCCCTTTGCCACTGCTCCTTCCTACATGTTCTCCTGGATTATAGAGAGGTAGGACTGCTTCATCTCTTAAATAAATTATCTTGGATGCTTCCCTAATAGAGATATAGTTCTATTATTTGAATGTTTTCCACATTTTTTTATTCCAATTTCAGCCCTCAAAGTTCATAGCAGCAAATGCCTTAGTATGCTTGCCTTGCAGAGACTCCTGCTTAGCCTTTCCTTGCCTTTCAAGGCAAGGGAAGGCTGTGCTTAAGAGAGAAAGAGGAACATTTTTGTCTTCTCTCCTCCCTGTGAATTGGCATGTTCTTGCAGAAGACCACAACATTCACATGTGTCTTCTAAGTGTCCTGCATGATATACCCTTGCTACTTTTTGAAACTCAGAGTAAGGCCTCCAAATAGAAAACATCCATCCAAACTGATCACCCACTATTAATGAAAAATGCTGACGTTCTCTTATCTTAGCAGAGATTTCCTAAATCAGACAACATTCTGCAGCTGATAACCAGCCACAAACCTTTACTGCTTAAAATATTTCTGCACAGAAGTATATACCTCAATGCAGCTCTTGCTTGACTCATACTTTCAATTACAAGTATCATTTTTATACTCCTGATGAGCAGTAGGCAAGACAATAAGCACAACTCAAGTACAGCAAAGCTTTTTCTTTTTTTCCAGAAGCAGCTATGGAATTTACCCATAATTATAACTGCTATGGTAGGAAATGCTACATATTCACAGTTGTGCTGCATTCTATAATTTTCTACGAGATAAATATAAATTAAAATTTCTAATAATATGCCTTCCTGTTTCAAATCCTATATTAATTTTAGATAACAGTCATTTAAGGAAATCATTTAAAACTATAAATATTGTCATTATTATATAGGTGTACTTTATATTAATTATGTAAATATATTCGAAGATTTAGTCTAGGCTTAAAATGAAACAGAAGCATCTGTTGAAAAATGCCATAACCCTGTGGCAGCTGCTATTAAACCATTAACAGTATCAGGTTTCATTTAAACCAGATTTACCATTTTCTGTAACAGCCCGTGGGAAAGCTAAAAACATTAGGCACAAATTACTGACAAAAGAGATCCTTAATCAAGCCATACATTTCATTTGGCTAGCTGGGTGCTAGATAGTAACCTCTGTGCTACAAAGAAAGATGGTGATTACAAACCTACGATCAAAGACAGTTACCTGCATTATTGAACAATCCCAAAGCACACACAGCTAAAAGCATTTCCATCTCACAACATCCTTTTTGCTTTCTCCCCTGTTTTCCAGACTTACTCTTTTCTTAATTATAACTCATCAATATATGCTCTTTTGCAAGTCTGCTTATAAACAGAGAGTGGTCAAGAAGTTGGTGTAAAGGTATTCATTGTGACTATTAAAAGTTTATTGCTTTGCTTCCTAATCACAGATATACTTCATTTGCTATAAGCTCTCATACTGGACATAGACTGCAAACTCACACTTTGGGATGGGAAACATCCCTTTGCTTACAGTTACGGAAGCTGGGTATTTAAGTTGTGCCATGACCCAAATACGTAGTAAGAAAACAAAAACAAGGAGTTTTGCCACATGCCTGTGTGCTACAAAGACTGAGGTTGTAAAGATTATCATTCTGGGAGTCCTTACGCATGAACACTGGGTGTCTGGCCCAGGTAGAACAGTATCACACATCTTAGTTTGCACAGTCAAATAAAACATAACTACCAAGTAAGAAAATACTCTGCTGAATACGCACAAAAATTCCGGCTAAGTCTCTACTTGTTACTCTATGCAACGTGCCAAACACTCACACAGGTTATTATGGGATTTCATTTCCATCCTGACGACCATCAGAAGTGTGATTTATATGAAGGAGCTGCTATTTAGGAAGGGACAGCCAGGCTGAAGCAGAAAATTTCAAAAAGAAAACAGGTCCCCTAACAGCCTCATGCTAAACTTATTTCCATCACCACGGAGAACATGCATCTCCATCACAGCTCACTGTCCCTCAGTCACAGGGTCACGCAGGCCTGGGAAGAAGCTCAGTGTTGTTCCACCAGCCCTTCATTAGCCTCCTCCCTGGCATCAAGCCTGGGAGGAGGAATTGGTGGTACTGCCAACTCAGACCCATCGGCACAGATGCACAAGGGCGTTTGGCACATTGCTCCAATTGAAATCCATGGTCCTTGAGTGCCTGCTTGCCTCTGTGGGTTTGGGCTGTCATGCTCAGGTACAGGGCAGGGTATAGCTCAGGGGTTAGAGGAGGAGGAAGAGAATCAGCAATTGTTCTCTCTCAAGAGGCTCAGGGCAGTGCTTGGGACAAGCAAGGCACAGGCAGCTCTAACTGGTAGGTTTGTTTTCATGAACTGTTTTGTTTCTGAAAGGAGGAAAAAAAAAAAGGAAATACGAAAAAAAAAAGTAAAAAATCAGCAGCAATATTTTCCCTGCTGGTGGCAACCTCTTTTGAGGCACTATTTGGTAAGTCAGTCCACAAGTCTGCACCAACACTGTTGAGGTTCAAAGACAGCATACTGTGTAAATACAGCATCCTGGGTTTTAATAGGTCTACTCTTCAACACCCTATCTCACTGTCTCTCTTTGCTCAGTTAAAATTTCTATTGAGGTCTGTGAGGTATATAGCCTTTTATAGTGCTATGAGAGCATCCAGTGACTACTTTCGACTGCTGTAATTTCTTCTGCAAAGAGAGATACAGCAGAGAATAAATAATGCTATGTATGCCTGCACAGGCACAAGTAATTCTTCTTAGTCCGCAGTTAACAGTGTTGCATTTAATTGAATTAAATCATAGTGAACTAAAATTATCTCTTGCCACTATTTCTGAATTCAACTGTTTTATATCAGTTTTATTGTAATATATCTTACTTCCCCATATGCCACCATAATTTCAGCAAAGAAATTGTTTACTCTAGAGAGAGAATGAATTCTATTTGAATGTTTCAATAAACAGATCCAGTGTGAGGATTTGAAGATTTTTGTCTGTTTGACTTACTTTTGGGCTTTAACCTTGTCAGAGAAGAAATAAACCTTTGCTTCTCTCCTCTACCCCTTAAAATACTTTCAAGTTTGAAGAAAAAGGACATTGCTAATTCACATGACACAAAAATTTAACAACTAAACATGTACAACTCAAATGGATTAAAGTGAATTTGAATAGCGAAAGGTAATTCAATGTTTACTTGTTATAAAGAAGAACCTTGCAAAATACCATAAACAGCTCATCGTTTTCAATTACGAAAACTGCAGCAAACAGATCTCAGTGGTGTATAATACAAGTAGAAAACCTTTTAAATAAGAAGCAGCTCCAATCAAGCTATTTCATTAGCAAATAAAAAATATTTCACTATGCAAAATGAGTAGTGCTGAAGACAAGGCTACTATTGCTAAAATAAGGTGGGGCTTTGACAACCAGATTTTAAGCCCTCGCTGTTTATGTGAAAGGCAGCATACAGGCAGAGGGAAGGGCATTCTTGGGAAGTGTTTGTGTAACTTTGAAATTTATAAAAGGCCAGAGGAGAGGGAATAAAAACATAGACGGAGGTAAAAAATAAAATATCATGTTATTAGGGTTTCCAAAAGTCCTATCGATCATTAGAATGTCCTGGAGTAACTGGAAACTTGCTTCCCCAGCTTTCCATCACTGCCTGTCTTTGAACAGGTATCTGAATACAAAATAACACATAAATCAAAGGATGACCATGAAGCTCCACACTATCACTCATTTCCCCAGTTTTATTTATTTATTTATTTATTTTCTGAGAAAGCGAGCAAAACTTTCAAGCCTGGCATAGGTCAAATGACCTTGACTCTTTCTTCTCCCTGCAGCTTTCACATCTCCTTAAGCCATTATGCAGTGCCACCATCTTTCCCGTGACCCAATATCCCAGCTTCCCTGATTGTGGGGAATTACAGACCGCAAATGGTTGCCGCAGAGCACACAAGCTCAGGATCACAGATGAGCTGCATGGAGTACAGGGCAGCAGGATCTGTAAGCAGGCAAGTTATTCACTGTTTTCAGTCCTGGAGCAGGGGCAGCAAGCAGGATTGCTCCTGACACTGGGCCAAAGCAGCCTGACTCATTCTCAGAGCCACACCAAGTGCCCTCATGGAAACACCTCCTGCCTTCTCCCATGCTATCAGAGCAGCAATTCCCCACTGCCTTTTCCTCCAGGAGCGATAACCCGGGCCATAGTGAACTCTAGCAGCATCACATGCAGCACCACTACCTTACACCAGAGGACCAGAATCTGGCCTTTTATCTTTCCAAATACAGGGGAATAATGTTTGCATTCTGTGAGCTTTAGCCTCCGCATCTGGTACTAATTGTCCTGGCACATCTGCTGCTAATTCTTTTCTGTTCTTTGACCAGCAGGGAGTAGTAACGTATGGTACAGCCAGCTCCAGCCTCCCCGAGTGTTTCTGGTGATGGTTTCTACTGGCCTGAGGAAAGCAGGAACCTCAGCTTCTCCTGCCACTCCCATCTCATGTATTCCCAAGACTGACTCCAGCATGGTCAGAGCATGAGTTTTCTTTGGATAACTTAGGCCACTGACACACAAAAGTAGAGTTTATTTCTTTTGTGTCAAGAGGACACATACTTTGCTCAGAAAACCACTCAGAGTCAAGGAGTCTCATGGAGCTGTGGCTTGGTCAGCACACAGGGCTGTCACACAGCAGCCTCACTTTGCCTGCCCAGGGCTCCGGTGCAGCACCAGGCAGCTTTCCTCTCCTTTTTGCTCCACCCACTGCTCCATCTCAGGTCTTTTACTTGATGTTGCTCTAGATTCCACATCACCCCTAACATAGCATAGCTTCCCCTTCCTCCATAAGCTTCAGTCTAACCCAGGATGAAGCAATGCTCCCTTCACCAGGGAAGCTGGGATAATAAGAACCTCGCACTTCTGCAGTACTTTCTGGGCAGCCAAGACCTGGTCATGCTCTGCTGTCTTTCCAGAGGCTCAGCTATCACCACTCCAGCAAAGAAACAGGAAGACTGACTCCCGATAACAAACTCTCTTTTCCTTGTGCTCTGCTTAAAAATGGCATGTTTAATCAGGATCACTTTTTGTTCTTTTGTGGTATAAATTACTCCTCCCGTTTAGGTAGCATAGCTTTGCAATTAACCTACTCATCCTGAGTTCACAGATAGCTATTTTAAATGTAAAATGCTCCAAAACCAGATCTTTTAAGTATAAAAAAAATAAACTGTCTTTTGAGGGCATTTTGCTGGCTCAAGCAATTTGCAGATACGGACAAAACACAGATCTGTTTTGAGCCCCTTTTCAAAGTTCCAGACTGTCAGCTCTGGTGAGGCATGGAATTGCTCCGTTTTTCCACTCACAGCATTTTTTTGTTGTGGCAGGCATTTATTTTCCTCTTGGTGTCCTCTGTTGGAGTTTACTTGAGCTAAAGGATACAGGCAGAGGTTGCTGCATTCTACATTCTTGCTGATCTGCCCCAGATAATAAGTGACTTTTGCACAACTATTGTATCCCATGTTTTACACCAAGCTCTCTTAGAGATATAATTTCCCTTTAGGCAGAGAACAGGCCATGGAATGGTCCAAAATAAAAGCCTGTCCCTAGACACTCATGATTTTTAATATATGTCTACTAGATATTCCAAAACAGACCACATGCCTTAATCTCATTAGATATGATATATCATAACGTAAGTCACATTTCTGAGATCTTTGGGCAGTATGTGTTGGTCTAAGCTGAAAGAGCACGCACAGTCCAGTCCAGTGGGTGCTTCCAAGAGCTCCACCACCAGAACACAATAACTAAATATGTGAAAAGTAACTCGAATTAGTTACCAAAACATGGAATAAGTAGTAACCTTTTGCATATGTAAATCAATTGCATATTGATAAATAAGGTAGATGCAACAAATTCTAATACGCAAGGGCTTTGCAATGTCAATACACCAGACTTAATGAATCGTAGAATGGTTAAGTTGGAAGGAACCTTAATGATCATCTACTTGCAACACCCTTCTAGTAGAAGGGACACCATCCACAATACCAGGCTGTTCAAAGCCCCATCCAACCTGGCCTTGAACAATTCCAGGGATGGGGCAACCACAACTTCTTCAGCCAACCTGTTCCAGTGCCTCACCACTCTCATTGTGAAGAACTTTTTCCTAATAGCTAATTTAAATCTATCATCTTTCAGTTTCAAGCCATTACCCCTTATCCTGTCACTACATGCTCTCGTAAAAAGGTCCTCTCCAGATTTCTTGTAGGCCCCCTTTAGGCAGAAAAAGGTGGCTATAAGGTCTCCCCAGAGCTTTCTCTTCTTCAGGTTGAACAACCCCAACTCTCTCAGCCAGTCTTCAAAGGAGAGGTGCTCCAGCCTTCTGATCATCTTTGTGGCCCTCCTCTGGTCTCACTTGACCAGGTCCATGTCCCTCTTGTGTTGAGAGCCTCAGAGCTGGATGCAGTGCTCCTGTAATCCCCTTAAGTCTTCAGACAGTGCTAGAAATGGAGTTTTCCATGTTGGAAAGTCCATCTCGGGCTAGCAAAGGTCTCCAGAGAAACCACTTGGCTGAAGCTTATGGATGGAGCAGGATCTGTGTACAACAGAGCACTGGATCAAAGGAGATCCCTATGACACTTTCTGATGCAAGGGGAATGACTCATGGCCATCTGGGGAGAAGAGCACTACTGAAGGGCTAGCAGCCAGCCTGAGCAGCATGGAGGCCTTAGCCATGTGGTGTAAGTAGCACCCAGTCTGAGGGCAGTTCATGGCATGATGCAGATGTCTGTCTCCCAGGATGCCACAGCAGAACAGAATTGCTTTGAAAACGTGTATTTTGAAGAGCTGTTGTAAAAAGACATTGTAAATAGCAGTTGAAGACCAAACACACCCCCCTCCAAAAAAAAAAAAAGATAAATAAAATAGAAGCAGTAACAAGTACGTGTTCCTGCTGTAAGAGAAAAAGAGAAAACCCCAAACAAAACCAAACTAAACTTGCAGTCTTCAAATAAACACAAGTATCTGTCTGAGATTAGTTCTTGCATTTACCAAAAGGTTCATGTAGCACCTTATCCTCCCAACTACAAATAATCGCATCAAGGCAAAATTTAAGTGTCTCTCATTATGAAAGTCCTCTGCAGCTGCCAGGCATTATTACTTCCTATCTTTTTTCATAGTATATCAAACTCTTATGTTATGTCCTATAAAGTGTCCTAGAGCTAAATGTTCATCTGTGCTAGCATTTCACTAAAGAATAACATAGGGGGAGTGGGAGAAAAAAAGTTTGTGCTCTACTTTTCCTAATGATACCTTGTTTTGTAATTATTAAAAGCATCACAGCCCTTAGACAGCTGCTGACATACAGGAAATAAGGTCCTTGAAACTGTTTGTTTCATCATATTTTAAGAATTAATACCGTAGGTCATGTTAATCAGTTTCTGATATATGTAGTTTTCAAAATGCACTTCAGGGAAGAAAATGCTGGAAATGACTAATAACAGCAAAGATATGAACTTTATTCGCTATATATCTAACTCTGAATGTGAACATTACCAAAGCACTTTGCCATCTTAAGTATTTAGGAAGCCTTAAATAAAAAATAAATCCACCTCATTCAGTGAAATAGAACATCCTCCTTTTCAAGCAAAAGAATTCAAATTTATTAATTTTGTAGCTATATTTTAAAATGAGTGTCAGCCCCTGCTAGATGACTGCATGATAAGTGTCCTGAAACTTCAGGAAAAGGCACTAAATTTTTCACAGCATTTGTGTTTCATTTTCAGTGTAATAAAAATATGGTGCCCTTTTAATAATGAATAATAGATCTCCTGGCATGATTTACATGTGTGGATTAAATGTCACGTTTGAAAAGTTGCTGTTTTATTCATATTGAATTTCCCTCAAGTAAAACAAAATGGTACCCAGCTACTGTTATAATATTGCGAGTACCTTGCCACACTGGTACATAAATATTAACCAGTTGATATACTCTTTAAAAATCTACAGATCTGCGAACTGTTCTGTCAGCAACAGTAGTTTTATATGCATATGAACTGATTTAGTGCTATGCTGAGTTCCAGGTACATTGTGGAATAAGAGTAGCACACATATTTCTGGAGCTCACTTTTTTTTTTGCTGAAGTGCCAATTCTGGAAGTCTAGCACAGAATAAGGACTGATGCTGAATGGGTGCAGCAGGACTCAGGGTTAAAAGGCAGCTCGGGAAGCCCCACACTGACGAATGTCCCACGAATGTCCCTGCTTCTCCTCATCAGGGCTGGACTGACATGCCAGGTGACATGGCAGCTCAATGAAAGTTTTTTAAACATCACTTACAAGCAGTCTCATTAGCTTATAGTGTTTTTCAGAATAGCTAAATTTTTCCTATCTGAACTTCCCTTTCTCAACAAAAATTTGCTTTGCAACAGGCAATATTTTTTCTGGAAAAGTGTTCCAGAAATGTTTATAATTTATTGAAAATACTTGAAATAGGAACATTCTCCTTAAAAAATGTCCTTCTCTTACTACATGAAAACAGTGATGTACAAGATAGTTTGGTCCTGATAACTGATTTTTTTTTAAAAGACAAATATTTTTGCCACACTCCAATTTTCATGCCATTGAAACCTATGAATATTTTGACTGTCCTGGGTTTGGCATTAAACCACGACATTGACTTTGAAAAGTTAAGACTTGTTCTTCCTTTTATAATTGCTTCAACAACTATTTTAATGTTTACTGAACTAACTTAAGAAAAGCTGACAAAAAAACCCCACCGCTTTTCCTGAGCAAAATTAAATCTTTACATATCACAACTCATTTGTGCTCTTCAAGTCATCCTTAAGCTGAAAAAATGTAACCTGCACCTGCTAACATTGGGACACATTGGAGTAATAAGACACTGCTTTAAAAGCACAGCAAACAAAAAATGTTTACTGACTACTTGGGTCTTATCTATAGTAGAATCTTAGCCACCATGAGAAGGAATAAGGAAATTATACTAGTAAAATCCTTGGTCTAATGTAAAGATGATGCTGACTTCTATGTGCAGGTGCTGCCAAGAACAATCTAATTGTGTGACTGCATTACTAGATGCACAGTAAACATACCTCCTTTCCTATTCTCTACTCAGCTTTCATTTCAGATCTGGGAAAAATGAGTATATGGAAAGTTTAAGAACAAAGCTTCTTTACTGCATGAGTCAACCTACTGCACTTTTTGAATCTCAGCTTGAGTTCACATTCAGTTTGTGTTATAATGTAGGTGAAGTTTCAAAATAGCTCTTGCTTCACCTAAATCAGACAGAATTAACCCTCCCAAATCTAAAGTTCCCTTGCATAAACTAAACATATGACAAAGTCCTTGAAATGCAGAGTCTAAAGCAAGTTCTTTTCAGCTCATGCTTCTGAACACTGCTATTCCTAAAAAACTGCATCAGTTGAAACAGCAATTGCATTTTATTGCAATCGTAAGCATTCATAGGTGTTTTGTCCAGGATAATTCAAGAATGACTCGTATGACTGGTCTTACTGAAAGCCAAATAAAATTCAACTGGAGCTACTAAGAGCTGCTGCCTCATAAGCAGTCAGAGGTTATTGGGGGAGGTAGGTTGACAAACTAAAGAGGAGGACAGTGAAGGAGGGGAAAGAAGGGAAGCTGGCAAGCTGGAGTAGAGAACATTGATTAATGAACAAAAAACATTTTTGAAAGGTCGGGTGAGCAAGTCAGACTAGCCCTGAGGCAGATCTAACTTACATGACCAGCACTTTCTGTACGCAGCAGGTAACCCATGCTGACACCAACTTTGCCGACATGGCAGGGTTATTATTTTTGGAAGGATGTAGTGTTCTGGAACAATTTCTCTAATATATTAGTTAAAAGTAAGCTTTCCTTCAATATCAAGTGCGCATGTCTTCATTTTCACCATGTTTACACTGAACTCCTACCATTATTCTGACCAATGAAAACAAAAGCTTATTCTACATTTGTGAGTAGTTGTATTTTTGCCCCTGTAATAAATCCCAAGGCAGCAGTGCTGTGTATAAGATTGTGTTCAAACCCAGACGTTCATCTGGAGCTCAGCATTAAGATCTCACTAAGTTTTGCAGTAGATGCTACCCATCTGAATCTAAAATTTTTCCTCATCTCAGTATAGATGGTTCATTTTGAAATGTTAAGGTTATGGGCCAGTACCAAGTTGGAAGAACAGAAAGGTTGAACCATCAAGGCTATAATACTTAAGTCTGCAAAAGGAGCTGGTGGAGTTGGTTCTCTAAAATGATGGCATTAGATTTTGCTGTCTTTATACCATAGTGAAGATAGGGAATCATCAGAAGATCAATTTAATCCAGCTTCTCCACATGGTACCATAGTTTTAGTGGGCTTGCCTGTGACCAGTACCCTGGTTCTCTAGTCTAACAATGAAGTTTTTAATTTAAATGTCCTCTGTGAGACTCATAAAGGACTTTAAAGCAAACTCTGGAAAAGTGGTAAAAGTACAAAGCTTTTCTCTCAGACCTTTGGATGAAGTTTTAGAGCCACCTCTAAGCAGTTACTGAGGTGTCCGCACAACCCAGTAGAGACCAACAAAAAGACAAGTATGTGGACTTCACACTTCTCAAATCCAAGACAGGAGTTCTTTTGCATCTAAGAGAAGCTAGACAACAGACGGGTCAATCTGAAATAGCTCTTGCTTAGTGCCAAGAAGAGAGATACGCAGTTTTGAACAGGGTATGTCCTTGAGGCAGGACACAGTTTTGAACAGGGTATGTTCTTGAGGCAGGAGGAAAAGTGGCATTAGCAAAAGTAGCAGGCAAGACCCAGAAGCAGCAAGATTTTGAAAGCAAGAGGCAGGGCATGCCAGTCATTCAGTTGTACTGCCTGTCGTCTTCTCCTTTCAGCAAAGCCTAAGACTTCAAGGCACTAAGTAGGATGCATGTGTCCTGCTTCTGGAGGAGTCCCAGATCAGTGATTTCTCCAACAGATGTATGTATTTGTTTTAACATCGTCTGACAGTCACATTCACAGTTTCCCTCCCTCTATAAGTGATTCTTTACATACCAACAAATGTATTTACATACACAGTTCATTATCCATTTCAGATTATAAACAATTAAAAAGCAGAAAACATGACTTAGCAGCACTTTATATAATCACACACCCAATAGCTGAAATGACCTATCTGCAAACAACTGAAAGCATCAACACCATACATCAAAGTTGCTTTATCTGAAAGCTCTTAGGGATAGGGACTGCCTATGTGTTCTGTATCTGCACAACACCTCTCATAATAGAAGGGGTGGATGAAGAAATCTATCATTCAAGTCATACTACAAAATAAATAATTGAAAAGGGAAAAGATTCTCCTCCTCATTCTACCAATGCCTCATAACACACACACACACACACACACACACACACACACACACACCCACAGGGAGAGGGGGGGGGGTTGTTTTTCAAACTGTAAAGAAGCTTTCATGTGCCAGAGAGTTTATCTGAGACCAGCGTTTCAACCAGCACTAGGCATTAGCTACAACAATGAACAACTGACACACAACAATCCTGCCACGCACAGCATGCTTAGGCAGGAAAATATGTGTGCCTCAGTCACAAAAGACAGAATAGAGCCTCAAGTGTTTGGGCTCCTTCCAAAATAATCCAAATGCTGCCTTTTTGGCAAATGGAGGTCAATGGAGCTAAAAACTCACAGAAGGATTTAGGCATTCATGTGTTTATATACACCCACTCGTTCATTTATTATTCTAAAGCTACTTTACAGAAATCAAATTACATAGCTGACAAGCTGCATAGATAAGAGAGAATAAAAGTAAAATTTAAAATTAGCTGACAACAGTATATGATGTAGTGTATATTTGGCACTTTTAGAGTGACTGATGAGGGTTAACCTAGGGGAAAAAAATTGCACCTTCCTAAATTGCACCTTAAATTATTAAATAAATTATTAACATGATGGAATGCATTAAATATATAAGCCTGAAGGAGAAAGAGCAGATGTGTTTTAACTTTCAAAGCAAAGACAGCATATTTAAGAAGTGTTGCTTACTGTCTGGATACTTTGTTCGAAGTAGATTTCAGTGTTGTAGAAGTTTCCATCATGACTAACTGGCAGTGTTGTCCTGGCCTGAGGCTGCTCCTTCATTTTGGGCCACTCCAGCAAGCCACCACCTAAGCGGCTGAGAACGGAAACTTTGAGGGTATAGTGGCCTTTAGGGACCTTATCTTTGACTCCCCTCAGGCATTTGACGTGAATTTCTATCAGCTGTGGTGTCTTGGAGCAGTCAACCTAGGAAGAGGGCTCTGAGTTATTGATCTAGGTAGAGCTAAGTTGACTATACAATTAGCAAGGACAAATTTCTTCAAGAAAATAACTACTGAAAAGCAGACAACGTACTTCTTGTTCAACCTGCAATTACCTATTACTAACTGAGGATCTGCAATTAGGGAGGTCAAAAGTCACAGAGATGACAGATAAAAAGATACAAATACTACTAAGAAAATGTTCGGCATCTTTGGAGGGAAGGCAGAGCTGTTGAAGTATGACACCAGAAGCCATTAGTCTGTAACAATAAGGCAGAATTAACTGGAAAACAATACCTTCAAGAATATACCATGCTTTGTAAGACAGGCACAGTACATGATGTGGTGAGCAGGCTGCAGGCACAGAAAGACAGGGCAGGCCATGTTTTTACACTAATTATTAGTCTTGCGAAAGCTATTAGTGCTGTGTAATATGCATACTATACTTTCACCTTTTGATTATCATATAATCAGATTCTCTTAAAAACAGTAATCAAAGTGCAACACGTGTGGAGTTTAATAACAGCTCCCTACAGGCACCTTTATTCCAAGTCCAGACAAAAGGAAACATCTGCTGCTTGCTGTTGACAAGATGTTGCCTGAGTTGCAGAATGTTTAGTATGGAGTAAATGCTGTGCTGTGTATCAGAATTGCCTTTCTGGTGCTTTCCTTGAATGCACAGCCTATAGCACAGTGGTTGGCAGAGGGGAACAGGCACAGCGGTACGAGCCTTACAAGTCCTGCCTGAGTAAGGGTGTAGGGTCTGTCCCACTACACCAGCAGATACTTCAGTGCTGCCCAAATGCAATTTGGAGGGTCAGGCACTGAACAGGGAATCCCATCTTGGCTCCAGTATTGAATTCAATGGATAAAATTCCTTTGCAATAACTAATTATTCAGTTATCAACAATTTTTTTTTTCCCTAAGAAATCTATTTCTTCCATTATTTTGAGAAAACACAGTGTTAGGTGGTCTTTTAATGCAAAGTGATATAAGAATCCATGCCACACTTCAGAATCAAATGGCTACCTTGACTACGAGGTTTAGTAGTCTCACAGCTTAATCCTACAGTAGCTAATAATCTCTTCTTTAATCCTGTGTTAGATTTGTTTTGGAAGAGATAGCATATTTCCATATAGACAGAAAGCTTTCGGAATTAAATTAAGCAGTTACATAAACAGTTGAATTTGTTAAACTTCTTTTGTTTCTCAACATAAACCATACTTAACAACTAATCTAAATGACAATTATTTTCAGCTTAATTAGAAAATCTTAATTAACAATGAAGATTTAACCTTAATATTTTTGGTTTCTGAATCATATATAAAAAAATTAACATTATGTGAATAAATAAGACAATCTTTTTAAACCTCAAGGCAGGATTACTGATGCAGGCAGACTTCGTTATTAAACACATTCTAAATTAAACGCCTCTATGAATTTTATACTGAAATATATTGTGATAGTTTTGCATGCCAAATGTGACATATTGTATTTTAGATTCATCTTCTGTAGTAATTTTGGAAATGTCATACAAACAAAGATTTTGTCATTTACCAATGGAATTACTATGCATGGCCGGTTAGCCATCTCTTTTCTGGCTCTTCTGGTTGTTTCAAGTCAGCAAGCCATAAAAAATCTTTATCTCTCTGAAACACAGCAATTTGGAAGATAATCGAATAGTGACTGGGGGGCAGAAACGCCAGTCTGAGGAATTATACCACAATCTCTCTTGCATTTGCAACCTTCCTCAAAGCGAGTGTCAGTTGAGTAGGAAAAGGAGATAGAAGATTCATCATATTTCAAGCCTATCTCATTTGCATGGTGGCATAGCTGTCTCAGCTCCTGCTGAAAGACTTTGCTTGGCCAGCACTGACAAACTGTTTTGAAGAACACTTGCCATGCCCAAATGATTCATCATTAATAGCTTTAGACATTCTCTTTACGCATATGGTTACTTCTGCTGGGAAGCATATTTGGAAACCTGCTAAATTCTATCCTCTTAAACTATGAAAAGAAAAAGAAAAAATAAAACAACACAATGTAGTCATTTAGGAGTTCGCATCAGGAAAAAGAGCACTTTGATTCCATGAAGAGCCTCACCTGCTTGCAAGGTCCTGTTGCTACATTTAATCCAGCATTCAGAACTGCAAGGTTACCAAAGCTGGCTACCATTTCTTCTTCACTTTCATTCCCCTCTGCTTTTGACAGCTGACTTCGCACTCTGCAGCAGTTAGGGAAGAGGAAAGAACTATTCAAAAGAAAGAAACTACAATGCAGACCCAGAAAGCACTTGCTGTTGCAAATATATCACAGCTTGATGTTTTCCTTGAACATATCATAAGCCTTGCAGGGCACCCAGGAGAAACAATGGTGTACTAAAGCAGAGAAATGGCTAGGCTTCAAAAAGTGGCATACAAAAAATGCAGTCACAGCCCCAGTAATACAAACAGCATTTGTTAGTCTGTGCCATAGGTCAACACAAGGAACCTAAAGTATCTCAGGTTGCTCTGGGGCTCAGGTTCTAGGTTAAGAATACTAAATTAGGAAGCCATTGCTTCTGTTGATCCTTTGAGGACTAATTGACATCTTCAATTAATTGGAACGGGGTTTTAGAAACCATTGGTTGCTTGAGGACTGGGTTGCTTTAAACTACTGAAAAAAATAATTTATATATTCACACATGCATAAAGATCTTCTCTTTTAGAAAAATCTTCTGAATTTATGTATAAATCTTTTATCATTCATAAATCTTCTAAAAATCTTAATTTATAGATATAAAAAAAATTATGTAAGTTATAAAAGTCAGTAGGTATACATACACACACATTTTCTGCTGTATGCGAACCATTAAATCATTATATGCTAACTTCTTGTTTAGTTAAAGTAATTTTAGGGGATAATTAGATCAACTCAAAGATTTATTTTTTTTTATTTCTTTTTAAGAGAGGTCCCTGTGGCAGCACAGAACACTAGCAAATAGTATAAGAACAGCCCTACATTAGATAACCCAAAGCTGCCCTGTCTAGCACACAGGATACATAGAAGGCAAAGTATGTAGAAAAACTTGTCCTAGATCACAGCAGGAGTAAATGCAAAACTAAGTCATTTACAATAAGCAGTATAAAGCTATGTGCTTTGGCAATCCCATCCCATCTTCAACAGACACAGAACTGTGAGCAATTTCTCTGTCTCTGCTCAGTACCAGTATCTAAATAGAAATAGCCCTAAGTAAAAATGTCTGCAGATGCTCTGCTGACCTGAAAACACTTCAGTTCTTGCCTCCACAACCTGCTTTAAAAGGCTAGTAAGTTATGTCTGCCACACCAACACAGTCACTTTTTCAGATGGAGACAAAGGGCAGGTAGCAGAGCACAGACACAGCAGCTCTAAAGAGCTGGAGGCTGAGGAAGCCATTTGAGGCCAAGGGACAGCCATGGGCCACCTTGGACCTTCAGGGAGCTGCCTGCAGCATACTGAGAGGAACCATAGGGAGCCAAGGAGAAATCACTGCATCAGGTACACTTACTATTCAGGATTAACTTGGGCATCTACAGAGGCAATCAGAGGACAGGCCCTCTTAGGTTTCCAAGCCACGTATTCAGTTAAGATTTTAGCCGCAAAAGAAAATGTTAAAATCTAACATAAAAAAAAAAAAAAAGAAACCCTACACAAAAAAAAACCAATCAACACCATTTTCATGGACTGTACTTCTGAGGCATTCCTACAGTATTTTCTTTTTCCTTCAGCATTTGGTTTTGGAAATTCCTCTCCAGTATCTTCATTCTTGTTTCCTCCTTTGCATGCGAGATGATGCAAAGCCTCCACAAAATCAGCATGGTTCTTTATCAAGAAAATTATAGAAAGTGCAATCATGCTAAACATCCCAGGCTCACGCATGCATGCTAGCTAGGCAACACATAGTTCAAATTCCCCTCTTCTAAAACAGACGCTCCAGTCTCCAAGTTCCTGGCACATTGCTACAAATCAGTTTCTATTCAGACCTTGCTTATGATTATTTTCAATTGTGTTTGTTTTTTTTGATTTTTAGAAACATATACATGCAAGTGAAACCATCACTGGGGCATAACTAAACTGTTTTCCCGATTCCTCTACCATTGGAATTGTATCATGTAAATGCCCAGACAATAGGTGAACCAGTCAGAAGGTCAGTGTAAATGCTAGGCCCAATGATGTACATGGGAGTTTTGCCCAAGGCAGGACCTATGACAACTAAGGAGAAGATTCCCATGCTTAGGACTGAATACAAGAAGCACAGGGTCAGCCAACTTTGAAGCTTTATCCTTGAGCTGCAGCTACGCAATTTGGTTCCAGCTGTCCTAAATGGAAGTAAGGGAAGATAGTTGTTGAATAACACTACCTAATTCATAGACCTGAAACATCTGAGAAGTTAACTTCTTTCCTTAAGAAGAATGGTCTGTTTGGAAAGTTTGTACTTATTTAGTTTCTCATGATGGAAATTATTTCACTTAATTTGTTTAGAGCTGCACTGACACAGGGGTTCATTAGGACACCCATTTGCTTGCAATTCAATTTAAAATTAAATACACTTTGTTGTTGATTTTATTACTTTTAAACTACTGTATCTATTGCCTTTATTAGCTGCTAATTCACAATTATGAAGGTAACCAGTTTTCATTACTGAACATCAAACATTTAAATAAACGCATTTGACCTCTTTTCGGGTTGCACTGTTTTTCTCCTTTCCCTCCTTTTGCTGGATATTAGATTGAAAAGAATAATTTATTCAGTAAAGTTAAGCCTCTTCTGTGCTCACCAACATGTTCATCAGCTGTCATAGCAGAACGTAGCTTCCTTTGCTGTACTCAGAATGGTTATTTCCTCCATTCATTTCTTTTCAGGTTGATGTATGTATCTATCTGAAGGTCACATATAGCTTGATCACAAAAACACTGCCTCCAATTCATATTTCCTTCACTCTCTCTGGGTAATTCAGAAGCAGGGATGAATGGTGCTGGGAGAAGCTATTTGGTTACCTTTGGAAGTGTGCTATCTGTAGCACTTAAAAATTACAGTCCAAGCCTGAAAATGGAGGAATCCAAAACAGAGGTTTCATTCAAAAGCACAAACTTTATTTTTCTAGGCCTGAGGTTCTTTGTTTGGGAGGAGTTCCATTCATTAATATCTGTAAAGCACTAAAAGACCTTTGGAAGGAAAACACATTAGATAGAAGTACAAAGTAGCCCTTATCTGACATACCTTTGGCAGAGTTCATGAATCCTGGCTCTCAACCTTTGTTTCTCATGGTGAGAGACCTCCTTGTGGTGCTTTGAGACCAATATGCCAAAAAGGAAAAAAAAAAAAATGGAAAAATAAGAACAGTTTGTTTCCAAATGTACAGAAAGAAAGAACATGGAAATAAAAGCCATAAATGTGTAATTTTCCAAAGGTTTGCCTTAGGTCTTCCACTTGAAAGTTTTTCAGAAGCAATTAGGAATTTTCAGCCACAGTTATTTATTCTTTTTTTTTTTTTTTTTTTTTATGTTTACTCCATTATTTGCAATGGGAATCAAGCTCTAATCTTGTTCTAAAAGCTTGATCAGTAAAAACCATATTTGTGCATGGTATTGCCCTACAGTCCTTATTTTTACCACACCTAATACAGTCACATACATGCAAAGCTATGTATATGCACCAGTGTGTTTGTGCATACACACTGAAACGTAATACACAAAACACTCATGGATGGATCACCTGAGAGCGCACAACTTGTTCCACTTTAAATCTTCTCCAAATCTTGATGCTTTATCTCACCACAACTGTTTTTAGATGACTGGTAAAAGGAACTGGCATTTTTGCAGGTTGCAAAGTGTGAGAGGCTGGCTCACATGAGCAACCCTCTTGCCCTGCAGTTCTGCAGCTCTCAAGCATGAAGCTAGAGGACCTGAAGTTATTTTGCACTTGCGCAGCAAGCTGAAAAAGTCACTCCATTGAGAAGCCAGCCATCTTTTAGACTGGGTTCTCTGCGCAAAACCTGAAAGTGGTAATAATTCTGAAGACTGTAGACTCAAGAAAGCTAATTCTTCTCTCTGACCCGCACCATTAAGAGACCTCACTGAATATTCAAGGGCACTTCTTGTGCCAGTATCTTCTACTGGTGTCCCTAAGATGGACATAAAATGTGCATACAACACTACCCAGACACTAGAAGCTTCCCTACTGTAGACGCTATACTATCATCTGAATAGTGCAAATTTATGCTCCACTTGAACTCTCATCAAGCCTCAAACCCAAAAAAAAAAAAAAAAAAAAAAATTGTGGTAAGGAGACAATGCAATAGTCAATAGAGAAAAATTCCCCATTGGAGGTTCCATATCTAGCTGTTGAAGTCTCTCCTTTCTTCTAAATCCTACTTTTCTTTGACAAAAAAAAAAAAAAAAATAAAAAAGCTGGCTATTTTCACAAAGCTGGCTATTTTCAAGCAAGCTTAGGAATCACTGCTGATGATTAAGCAAAGCATTCTGCTTATTTCCAAAATGGAAACTATCAGAGTACAATAAAGGACTACAGAAGCAAATTGCAAAAGCCTGTGCAAATAACTTTTAACATAACTTTTTTAACCCTGTAAAATTAAAGCAGATACAACATGGTCTCCTTAAAACACATTATGATTTGCTGGTAGTCCCAGCAGAGATCCTCAGATGGATGCAATTAATCCTTCAAACCCTAGTCGAGCATCACATATATACAACTACGAAGGTGACATGACCAACCTTCCACAGTTGTCCACATGGCAGTTTTGTCATGGGCAGCACTCCCTTCACCGCCTCTCCTCTGTTAGTGGGAACCAAGGCCTCCTGCTTCTGGGCAGCTTTTGGCTTAAGTTCACTGGGAGTCCCTGGAGCAGGAGCAGGAACAGGACCAGGACCCATTTCTTTCCCACCTCCACAAATGTTTTAACTGATTTTCTTTCCCCAACCCAATGAATCACCATGGACAACGCTTTGCCAGGAAGGGCTGGGAGCTGGCTCCAGTCCTGGCTCTGCTCCAGCACAGCTGGTAGGCGTCTGGTTAGGGGAATCAGATCCACCCTTCCTGCCACCTTCCACAGGCCAGAAACGACTGCTGCCACTGGGGAATATGTGAAAAGCAAGGGCAGGCTGTTCCCCTCAAACTGCCCCACAGG
Source organism: Psilopsiagon aymara (assembly GCA_024733675.1). Classification (NCBI taxonomy): domain Eukaryota; kingdom Metazoa; phylum Chordata; class Aves; order Psittaciformes; family Psittacidae; genus Psilopsiagon; species Psilopsiagon aymara. The sequence goes on from JANRGW010020661.1 coordinate 45,698, forward strand.
GATGTTCTCTCTGAGGCATAAGGGACCCGTCTCAGTGTCAGCAAGGACTGTATTCACTCCTGCAAAGCATAGGCACCAGGATGTCATGGCTGGGGTACTTGAAATGGTGCCCAGCAGCAGAGCTCAGTCTCTGAGAAGGTTTAATGACAAAACTACCAATCGAAAAGACATCAGGTGTTTCCAGAGCTTGACGTCAGATGGGGCAGTTTAAAAGTTTAAAAAGTTTTGAGATAGGCAGTTAAGGCTAAAGTTTAGAAAACAAGAAGAGGGCTTGGTTTATAATTTGCCTCCTGGATCTTGGTGATGTGTGGGATAGTGACTTTTGAGGGAGCCATTAGATTAAGAAATAAGATGAAATAGAAAACTCACTTCATGTAAAATATCAAGTAGTCATAATATTACAACATTCAGATGTTACCAGTGCAGGTTTACACTGAGCCAGAAGAAGAGAATGGGGATTATTTTTTTTTAATGATTATATTACCAGACTCCCATAGCTGTCCAATCCCCTTGTTTATCTTCCTAATCTTAATTAAATAATGAATATTCAACAGAAAATATGAATCGGGGTTCTCTGTATGAACTGCGCTGTTTTCCATCTCTCAGCCTCTGAAGTGGCAAGGGGAATATGATTTAAAACTATTTCTTCTGGATCCTCGTAAAATATTTGTCACAGTGTGTCATGAAAATTTTCAAAAAGCTCTATCATCTACCTAATAAATTTGTTAAGTTTATTCAAATCTTATTGAACAGGAAAAGTGCAATGAGTCATGGTTAATATTTCTTTACCTACACCAAGAAATAAAATATATCAAAAATTCAATGCTTAGGGTCCTATTCAGAAAACCTCTAAGAGTCTGTAATACATCTTCTACATGATTAAAAAAAAAAAAAAATCCCACACCAGGAAACCTGCTTTAAAATGAATTATTCACTACCTTGAATAAATTTCCATCTTTCCTATTTGCAAAACCCCAAAGTCAGTTATGTAAATTTTAACCTACACTAATTACCTCAGGGGTGTGCAAGAAAAAGGAGAGTAGATGCAGTAGAAAAAAATCCCAGACATTTCCATCACCAGGAAGCAATTTAACAGAGAAAGAAATGTGTAAGTTTCCAAAGGCAGAGCAGCCCATATAATTTTTTTTAATGTGCAATAATCATTGCTGCAATATCCCTCGAATCAGAGGTTTACTGGAATAAACCCAAGTGCATTTTCTCAATGGCATATACCATCACACACATAGCTAAGCCCTTGTTTCTCATCAGGACACCAACATTGTCTAGACTGTAAAAACAACCCATTGTTGAGAACGGGCGTTCCCAACAAGAAAGCATGAAGTGTGGTTTAGCTTCAAGTCGATATAGGCATTCATTTCCTTTGAGGAAATTAAAAAAAAAAAAAAAAAAAGAAAAAGTTGCCAAAATCTATGAACCACTAGATATCCTTCATAGCCTGGGATGTACTGGAGAAAGCAGGGTATTGTTTGAAGGCAGAAAGGTTCAATCAAAGCACCACCTGGTCCAGTTACCATGCCCTGCTCTAGCTGTGAGACAGCTCCTTCACACATCTTTCTCAGTTTCTTCATTGGCTATCTTGAGGTCTAATTGCACAAATGGCCCATCTACTGATTTCAGAATGTGTGATCAAGGCCAGTATTTGAAAAAGGTCTTTCAGTCTGGGCCCAGCCTAGAGACACACAATGGTAAGTATTGTTTCTACTTCAGACAAAAACAAAAACCTGACTCAATACTATTAATCAGTGCTGACTGGCTGTTTTCACTGTGAAACTATTTCACAAATGGTAGGACTTGATTCCTATAGCAATTTCCAATTTGGAAAGAAAATTAAACAAAACCCAGCCCAAACACTCCTTCCTCTTAAGAGAAAGCCCACAAAATCAGGCAAAGCTTTGAAGGAAATCCATTGCCATTTTGCAGAAAATGGAGCATTTAGGGACAATATTCTCCCTCCCCTTTCTGGTCAGTCCTAGCACTGGTATTACAACCTTCTCATGAGCCCACGGCTATTTGAAAAAGTCAGTTGAGCCCTAGCCCTACTCCCATACACGGAGGAGTGCTGTGGAGGTCCACTTCCGCAAGCCCTCCTCACCAAAGTGGTGAGCCGCAGAGGCAACATGGAGACACCACCAGGGTGGTCTCCAGCAGCCTCCCACCACTCATAGGGATACCACATGAGAAGATCCCAGTGCTCCCCCTTCATCTCACTCCAAATTGGTACATCACAGTGCAGATAGTGCTGTGTTTCCAGATGTAAAGGAATACCAGGAAAAAAGCTTTTATCTAGTATTTCCATCTCTGCATCCCAAAACATTTTGCAGAGATGGAAATCCCATACACTCCATTTTTACATGTGGGAGAAATGGGATGCCAGTGAGAGTGACTTGCCTGAGCCCACTGAGCAAAGTGTCAGCAGGACTAGAAATATATATGTCTCTAGTCCCACTTGTGCTAACTAGTCCTCCTCCTTCATAGTCTGGCTGCTGTGTGGAGATTCACTCCCAGACACTTTAAACATCTAGTGCACTGTGTATCACAAAACAAGTAAAAAACAAAGAACAATTTGAGATGAAAAAAAAAATGACAACAAATGTTAACATTCCTCTCAGGCAAAGTGAGATTTTTGTGAGGCTTTTCCTCTCCTTGTTAACTACAGGGAGAACACAAGTAAACGAAGTACTGAGAGGTAAGGGGGATAAGTGCCCTTTGTCGAAAGCAAAGACTCTACTATCTAGATAAGGCCTGCTCTGGGAATTGCGCTGCCTGTTGGAATTTGGGTGACCTTGTCTCAGAGATTGCCATGAACCAGGAGGTAAAGTTGTGTCAAAGTCCTGGACATACATCAGTATTATTCACAGCGCACTATGCCAAAAATGCGCCACAAACTCTCAGACACGTCTCTAAAAGGGAAAAAAAAAAAAACAATGAAGCAACCTTTCCTTCCAAATAGAAAATTAAACCAATTTACTGTTCATGAGCACAAAATTAAAAACTTAGACAAGATAGCCATTTGTAACAACCAGGAAGAAAAAAAGTAAAACCAAACCGCCTCATACTCTGTTTTAAAACTGATACTGCGGAATACAAAGTGAGATTTACTTTAGTCATGACACAGTCTTATTACACTAATACAGACATATTTAGTGACAATTATAGGGTGATCATTTTCATACCTGTGGAAAGCATCACGCAATCTCCAACAATGAAGGCTGACCTACCAGTCAACACAAGAAGACAATGTCTTGCTGCTGAGGAGGACACTTTTATAAGGTATATATATTAAAGACACTAATTTTGAACAGTTATGGAAACTAGAGCTGGCTATAATGTAGGCACGATAAACAAGAAACTGAACTTCTCCAAGAATCAGAGATGGATTTGTTTAGGATCTTGTTCCAAGAACTTGAATCACTTTGCTTAAGATGGACTGAGGAAACTCCAGAGGGATGTCTTTTGCAGAGTTACCCAGATTCTGAAAAATAAAGATTTTGGCTTTCCAGCCTCAAAACAGGGGACTTGCTTTCTCATTTCCTCTTGCTGTTCACAGAGGGATTACCTGTAGTTTCTTCAGAACCTCCAGGTACTGCTACTTCAGGTGCTTTGTATTTCACAGTCGAGAAGATGTAGCTTCGAGATCATAAAGCCTTGATGTCCTCATTAAAATTTACAGAGTGTAGTAAGCATACGTAAGGCCATTTATCAGAGTGCCTGACAACCATATCCAAGCAGTGAAAATACACAACACCGAAATGGCATTTGCCATTGATAAAGAGACCTTAAGCAGAAATGTGCTAGCCTGTCAAAGCTCCTCAAGTTCAGATGTCTCCAGATTAGCCTAGATATCACCAGCTACTAAGAAGCTCTAAGTAATTTTAGCCTAAATAATAAGATACAATGAAAAATGTTAACAAGATACAGTGGAAGATGCTAGCCACATTTTATTAGGGAACACATTCCCTCCACTATAAACCCATGTAGCACCACCAATACTAGTGGAAAATAAGTGAACTATGCCAACTTACAGATCTATAATTAATAGTTCACATTAAAAACATAAAAGGAAAAGTGTTCATAAGTGAGGTGATGAACTTCAGGGTTTTTTAATCTTTTATATTTTCTGGATAGCGACAGCAAATCATAGCATGAACAACTGAAGAAAAACTGAAAGGAAATACCGATTGGAAATACTGAGATTCTTTCTTTTTGTGGTTTTTCCCCATTCTTCCGCAATTTAAAAATGTTTGTTAATTTCAGCACAGAATGTTTTTATTATTTCTATAGCCTTTTCAAAGTCCCTCATGAAACTTTACTCCTTTAATCCTCTTACTCTTCCCTAAAGCAGGTATCTAATTTTAGGTCTGTTTTGCAGATAGGGAAAAGTGAACCATAATCACTAATTTGCTTGTTAAAGCTCCCAAAACCCGATGTTTAAGTCAGAGGTTATAGTGTAGAGTGTTTATATATATATATATATAATATATATACCCCATCTATTTGAGTCCCCCTTCTTTTTTCTGTCAATAAAGCACTGCCTCACAAATTTGTCTCCATGATTGTAATGTAAAAACGTACGCTTTAACCTTATCCAATAACTTCCATTTGTACCAGCTTTTACATTATCCTCTGTTTCAAGTGTGCAGACGTGCACTTGAGTACTTTATAATTAAAAGAGACATTCACTTACAATTAGTATATGAAAATTACAGAGTGGGAAGCAATGCTTTAAGTAAAGTTTACTAGATGATTGTCTTAAATACAACAGTGGAAATGACAAGTTGCCATGCCTAATGATTTTTCACTGTAGAGAAGAGATCTCCTCCTGCAAGCCCATATCATGCTCCATCTCTTTGCTGAAAGTTATAGTGAAATTGTTCGCTGAAATTTAAGCCTTCCTTCTCTGATTTGAATGCTGACATGAACAATTATAACATATACTATGCTGACACCTCTTCAAGTGAATATATGCACTTTAATATATGTTCTCATTTTAACCACCCAGTCCTGAAAGCCGCATCATGTGTAAGGGTCTAACTAGTAGTGAAGTGAGAGAAACGAACTGTGCTGACAGATCGCCAGCCTGTTGGGCAACACTGATAGTTTTAAACCTTTGTACTAAGTATAAGTACATGTAATGCAACTGCAGTGTCTCTCCCAGTAGCTCTACACCTCTCAACTTACAGATGGTTTGGTTATGTTTCACACTAACAAACTGGTGTGAACAATTCCAAAGCCCTTGAAAACCCACATTGCACATGGAAAGCCTAATATACCTCAGTTAGCCCTGCTTTGGGCAGGAAGTTGGACTAGACAGTTTCCAGAGGTCCAGTCCTTTCCACCTGAATTAATCTGTTCTGTGAAGTAGAAGCTGAAAATATCATCCAGCATAGGTTCTGCTCAACAAATTCAGCTCTACTGAAAGTCTGCAGAAGCAAAAAATGTTATAACATTTACAATAATCTGTTTGTCTGTAGCTCATAAAATCTGTGCAGTCTATTAGCGCTGCTAAGGAGTGTCCTGTTATGAAAGCTAACCAACAGTATACTTTGCTACACCTGTGACTAGAGTTTGTCTCCAAATATATTAAAAGTGTAAATAAAAAGATAAAAGAAATAAAAAGGAATACCGCAAAGATAAGTTGTTCCAGAGAATACCTGAGCAACTAAAGATCAATATGCTTTCATTGTATTTATTTCTGCAGGTTCATGCCTCTACACTTCAGTAATGATTCTTATAGCTTACAGTCCTCATCTGAGTTCTGCTCCTTTTTCTTTTAACAGGTGGTCAGTATTTGATGGAGTCACTTAAACTTCAACAGGACTTGGAAATCCCTGATTCTCTTTGAAGAATCTTTCCAATTGCCCCTGTTTATTGAACCACAGAAATAGATTTCCTTACTGGAATTTATATTAGGATAATGAGCCAAAGAGCTGACCAGTCAGATTACCTTAAGCAGCAGCAAATGCAGTATCATCAGTTACAGTAGCTGTAGGATTCATTGTTCCAGCTCAATAGAATATCAAGAATTAGTTTAGTTGTTCACTTGCCCCTCTGGTCTTAAAGAGTAAAAGGACACAGTAAAAACTAAGTTAACTTGGAAGATTTTCATTACTTGCATCTAAATATTTACTTAACTAAAATTTCACAGAACTTCTGAAAAAAGCAAAACAGAACTACAATTTAAAAGAGCAGCTATAGCAATGAGTATTGTGACAGCACAGTGACAAAACCTTTACAAACATATAGAATATATTTTCTACAGTTCTCCTCATGTTGATATCCGTTTACATGCTTCCCAGTCTAACCCCCTACTTCTTAAATAACAAACAAGAAAAAAAATTAAAAATAATAGAAATAAAAACCAAAGTATATATCTGAGTGTCCAGAAGCAATGGGGGAGGAACCTTAGAAATTTGAAGAATTCCCAGGCTTTCCACTGAGAAAGCAGGAGCAAAACTGAAAGAATAAAGATATTTAGAATTCTGAAGTTGCCAGCCTATGGAGTAGACAAGTCCTCTAGCTATACATACTGACATCTTGGTCAGGCTTTGGGTCTGCTGGGTGGGTGCTGACACATCTGAGGGCCACGGACACTCCCTAGGCAGGACGTCAGAAGTCTAAGGGCCAGAAGCCTGAAGCTTTGTCAAGTTTTCTTTGTGTTATTTTCCCTCAAATACAGGTTCCAGTGAAGTGCTTCTCACCAGTCCAAGAGCAGTCTACCTGACAGGACTTTAAAGAATTTGAGGAGATTGGCCTAATCACAGATTTAAAAAAAAATTATGTGTTAAGCATTTCTGATGGTGTGGATTTCAGTCTATCTCTGCCCTCAGTCTTCCTCTGTAAAATGGAGATACCTGTAATTCCTACTTTATTCACATAAACTAAATGGAAGCCATTATACTAAAAACCTGTAAAGATGCTTTGACACTCAAATGATGAGTGCAGTGTATAGGTAGCTTACTTAAAATGAAGTCATCCATTTTTAAGACATGGTGAAAATGGAGCATGGCCAGCTTCATATTCTTGACCTGCAATTCTCAGGAAAACAAAAAAATTACTCATTTGCACATGACAGTCTTTTAAAATCTTGGCTAATGTCAAAAAGTAGCAGCCAGGTTTTGGCTGAGGAAAAAATTACCTTGGATTCTGCATGGATTTAGGTGTGCATATTCACCCAAGTTTTATAATTCATGAAGAATGATCACAAAGGATTGTACAATGTTTAGTAGGCCACAGCTTTCATGAGGGGTGGTCTGCAGGTACCATCAGGACATAAATAACAGTATTATCCAACTGATTAGAATGTGTAAGCAAATGTGCATTGGTATTTTATGAGACTAATTCCACTGATTAAATTCCTGATTGGAGGGTAGATTTGTCATCATCTTACATAGCACCAAATTTTATCTACGTGTCACCAAAAGAAAACTGATCACTCCAAATCAAATATATTGATCTCACTGTGATTTGGCAAAGAGTCAGTGTGCTGATATTGACCCTGTAAGGATATTAGATATACTGCTCAGAAGCATTAACCTTTGTTTAACCAAAAGGTAAATCTCTTGATGAAAGGCAACATTTTATTACTAGCCACCTCCATTAAATATCTCATTTCTTACTACTATAACTCAACTGCTGGTACTGAAAAGCAAAACTTAAACTTTACTTCCAGAGGCTCTTGAGTAATTCACATTGAGGTCATGGATCAAAACTGATTATATAGTTGCAATGATCAGGTCCTGCAAGGTGTTATGTCCAGCACAGAGGACTAAATGTAGCAGCTGAATCCTGTAAGGGAGGTTGTGAACAAATTACCTTCAGTTAAGAATACCAGCCAAGTTGCAAAAAGAGGATGGCCAAGCAGGAAAGATGCCCCTGAAAGTATTGATTCATCCACCTGTCCCATTAATATTTTTTTTCTAAGAGAACCTATATAAGCTGAAAGTCGCTTTTATCACCTCAGTTCAGAAACAGCTGGAAAACATAGACCTAGTATTAGACCTAGTATTTTTCAATGGCATTTGAATTAATGATGAGAGAGATTATGTTGTCAAAGGCCCATCATGTGCAATCTCACCCCCAATCACCAGTGTTTGCTTCATCCTCATCAGCCTCTCATGATTTGAGAGCATCTTGCCTCTAATCAAACACTTTAAGCTGGCATTACATCAGGTCTTCCATTGCATATTTCTCTGCTCTGTAAGATCAGGTTCTGCCCATAAGTGTGTGTCTCTGCTTATATTATGACAGATGGTTTTCTATGTCATTCTGCATATCCAGCCTTGGATTTACCTGCCCAGCTTCTACCACAACACTTATGATTTTCTCTCAATAGAGTTTGTTTTAATTTATTAAAAGCAAATGTCATTGGAGCTTTTGAAATCTGTAGGCCTAGGCCATAGGAAACAGTCCTGGTTTCCAAATTTAATAACCTTTAATGTGTGTGTTAACAGAACTTTGACATCTGTTTAACGCTTTCTTTACAAGAATATATCAGATCTCCCCTTATGTGTCTTGCCAATCTCAGCTATCAGCTTCTGCATTTACAAAACAAAACATGAGGTAAGTAACAATGCAGCTTAAAGTTCCAGAGCCTGAATCTTGCATAAACCCTTTTTTTTAATAATTATTTTGGAAAGTGCATCTGCTCTTTCAGAAACTTTTAATCATGCTGATCTCATGCACTGAGCTGCTGTTTAAACAAAAGCCACCCATTTACTATAAAGCTGCCAAGTAGAAAAGAAAAGCAATGAACTAAGGGGATAGATAATTAATACATAGCTGTCCTCTTTGCGCCAACTCTGCCAGCAAAGCTGTAGTGCGAATCAGATGTCTCATTGGAGAAAATTTTTGGCAGCCTGAAAAGAAACATAGCAACCCAAGGGTATTTCTGAACCTCGCTTATAAAACCAGTCTCATGTACTGTAAACTGTCACTTATTTTTAACCCTTGGGATCCCATGTTTTATTATCACTTTATCAAAGCAAAAGAATCTGAGAGAGGTATCTATTAAACTTCTTCACTCAGCCCCAGGGTTAATTATTCAGTTTGGTAGACATTTGAAAATATTATGTTACCTCTAACGGCAAAATTGATAGAAGTTTGTTTCAGGCTCACTTTATGCCATTATGGCAGATTAAATTAGCTAATCATAAATTACACTTGGTTAAAGTACATGTGCTACTTACTAGACCTGCAGGAGGAAGAGAGAGGGTTTTTGGGTTTTTTTTCTGGTAAGAAGTAAATCCCATCTGGCAAATTTAAAACTATTCAAACCAATAGACATACATTCAAGTCACAAAAGCTGGAGGTGTCCCAAAGGCAGCAGCAACAGATTCTGAAGACCATGGCAGCAGTCTTAACACTGAGCCTGTAGCTGCCGTGGAAAGGCATCAACCCTGCAATGCTGCAAGGGTATGTCTGCAGATCAAAGAGTAAATATGGCACATTAAAGAGTAAAGAAAGTCAATTAAAGAAGAATAAGCACGCTTACATTATTGTTAGATGTCTTTGTATACCAATATGACACAAGAGGTGCATTTTAGCAGGCTCTACTTCCAATGTCACCTTTCATTTTCTGTTCAAAGGGACTGAATACACCATTTCTGTGTGCTTCCAAGGAAATTATGGACACATACCTCACTGATCTAGATGACAATATTGTTTTTACAGTGACCCTCTCGTTACCTTCTGCACTGCAGGATGCAGATACCATGCCAGCACTCAATCATGCTGATACCATGTCAGCATGATTGAATTCCTAAGCAGGGCATGGACAACTGAAGTTAGAGACATGCGGGAGGAATGGACAGAAAATGGTGTTAAAAACCTCTTCTGTGTAGTATAGAGTCCCTAACTATAAGCCATTGTTAGAACAGCTCAATCACATTAACTGAGGATTTTTTTCCTCCGAAAGAAAATAAGGAAGAAAAGTAGCATTATATTGTATTGAATGTGGATTCACACATACAGTTGTCAGATAAAAAGCTGAACATCATTTTGTGATGACTGGATAGTTTACTCCTATGTAGGAAACAAGCTTTGCTGAGCACACCCAAAAAGAGTCCACGTAAGATGGCCAGACTCCCAGTGACCATGTTTAGAGGAAGGGTGAACAAAGGATTGACAAGTCTGCTGTGTTCCTTCAGATGTCATGGAGCCTCATGAAGATTTAGGGCTGTCTGAATAGCCCAAACTTAAAGTGTTAGCTCTCAGGATGTTATAAACTCTTTAGGAAAGGCACAGCTCCTTCTCTTCACCTGTTCCCAGGTTCCTACTCCTCTAGTCCCCTGAGGCAGATGATGCTCTTTGCACTATTCAAGCCCTTTTCCCTCATGTTTCCCTCCCATTTCATGTTCTCTGAAAAATATCCCCCAAACCACCTTCTGTGCATGACGCATACAGCTACAAAAGAGTCAGAAGGAATGACATACAGCTACACAAGGATTTAGAGGAAAGCAACAAGGAAGGGAATTGTGTTCCTCACCAATATGCAGACATCAATGATGAGGTTTAGTCCTACAGTGAAAAAATTCTAAAAGCTCCCTTTGAAAATAAAAGAAAGCTTAGATCACCATCCAGTCATTGGATAACCTATTTTAAGCCCATCAGAGCCAGTTCGCTGCTCTCATGTTGCTAATTAAAAATGATAGATTCATCAATTAATCTTTCTTTCTGTCCCCTACTCATGGTATGAGATTTTTCAAAGGGACACAGTGCCCACAAGTATCATTTCAGCCCTGAAAACTTGTGCCTTTGTCAATATGAACCTCGTCTTGTCACTTTACACTATGAAATGACAAAAGGAAAAACAAAAAAAAACCCTTTGTAACCCCCAAAAACACAACAGATTTATAATTTGGTAATAATCTTATCCTCTGCACAATGAATATGCTACATAAATCCTTCCTGAGCTTCAATCTGAACTTTCTCACTGATAGATGAATAAGCTTCCTTTAAATTTGACAGAGAGAAATGTCTTAAGTTTAGGCTCTTGATTGAAATTCAATGGCAATACTTATTATGGAGCAGTCAGAGATACTCCACTATTTAGTAAAAAAGCAATGAAGGCAATTATTTTTATTCACATTGAAAAGAAGACAAAGGTAAAAGTCCTGTCATTAGCTTAGCAAAGTGCCAGTCACATATCGCAAGCCAGCTACATGGTTTATATTTTCCCCTTTCAATATATGTATTGCCAGGCAGTGAAATAGAATTGGAGTGTACAAGGTTAAAAAGCCAGCATCATGTTATGAAGCAAGAGATAAAATTGTCTTACAGTTCTTAACTCTGACCTGTTCCAGTGAAAAGCTGCCAAGCAGAATTATGTCATCCTGAACATCTCTCTCAAACTGTTCAATATATGAAGGAATCTCTTCATCTTCAAGCTCCCTGTGAAGGTCATGTGCCTTACTGGAGCTGACAGGCATCACCAAGTCTGGAAAATCCTCACTGGCAACACTGGCTGTTTGAAACAAAAGTGGTAGATTATCTCTTAGCAAATGGGAGTTCATTCACTGGCTAGTCCCTTCTCAGTTAACATGTCTGGCCCATCAACATTTTAAAACCACCCTTCACACCATAAAATGAACAATAACAAGTAACAGTAGTAGAACAACTCGAGGGTTTCAAGTGCCATTACCAGAAAAACCGTCCTCAAGGGGAGCACCTACATACAGGTACAAAATTTAGCACGTGCAGCTTGTTCTTTAAATAGTTTTTAAAAGGGATGCTCTGCATTTCCATGGTCACATTGCTCCCCTGTAAGACTTAGAGGAACTGGGATTTAGAGTAAGTTTTGTCTTTCATTCTTGAGGAAGAAGAGGAATAACTGCAATTGAAAGGGAGTTTTAGGTGGAGCCATGGTGAACATTTCATTTTCCTTCCACTCACCCTAGAGGAACAGATTCCTCCTCTAGGTGTGTGCACTCAGCTCCTGCCTAATTAATTAGGTCCAGTTCTGCTCTCACCCACATCATTCCCCTGAATTCATTGCACTGACTTATGCAGAACCAAAGGGTATGTGCTGTACATAAACGAAATGAAGCCCCATTCATACAGTTAAAGAGAAGCTGTATCCTTTTTTTCCAGTTTAATTCATCATGCTACATTAAAGAAAAAAAAAAAAATTATCTTCTCATTGATATCTGTTACAAAACTACTACAAGTTTGGGTCATATGTAATGGACATCTACTCTTTGCTCATTTCTGCACATTAGGGTCACTAAGAAATGACAGATATCAGGTTGTCCACATCTGACTTTATATTTCTTGCCTTATATTTCTGTGCTAGTTTTTATAGTTCTCTGTGCCTTTTTCTGAAAGAAACTGCCATATCAAGTTATTTGCTTTTCTCATTGTCCATCCTAAAACATGAAAGCAGTTAAAAGATATTTTTTTTCCTCACTCCCCTTTGAAGTCTCTCATTCTCTAATGAAGACCAGAAAAGGAAAGATAAAACTAAGGCTATTAACATTTTCAGTTTTGCTCACTACTCATTGTTTAATGACTTTAATTGTTGAGCCTCCTGAGCACTTAAATCACCTCAGTGCCACCAGCACACAGGAAGTAGGGTGGTTTTTTTATTTAATTACAACAGGATACAATTCAAAATCATGTTGGGGGAAGTGTACAGTAGATATAAACAACCCAAACCATTACCCGAGGGTACACAGTCTCTTCATGTAGCATTTTACAAGCCTAATGAAAAGTGATTTGACCTACAACTATTAACTGCAAAAACAAAACAATATTTACATTTGAATTTACTGTAAGATTAAGGGTTTGGCTAGCAGAGAGAAAATCCAGGGAGTGCTGGAAAATGAAACATTGCCAGTAGCAGAAGATGCAGCACCACTTGTTCCTCCTCAATGCTGTGTTGCACACAACAGGCCATATGCTCAGCTGGTATAAATCAGCTGCTTACTGATCTCACAGGAGCAGTGCAAGTTTACATCCTAGGAAGACTGCACATTCCTATCCTGGGTGTAGACAGATAGTCCTTACATATCAAAAAAAGAGTTAAAACATTTGGTTCACAAAAAGTGACCATGCAGTGATTCATCAATATACCCTTTTTCTTTTTTGTGTTTATTATTTCTGTGAGGAATCATATCAAGTAAACTCAGTTTTGGTGGAAGACACTTTGATCATTAGCACATATATTGTGGAAAAAGAGCTAAAGAAGAGAAAGAACAATTTCAAAAAACCTTTCGAGGGAAATAACTGCTACAAACACAGAGAAATTTTATGATTGAAATTTTATAAATATTTGACAAAAAGATACATATGCTCATTTAAGCACAATCAGAAAATTGTTCATTTTTGAATGAGCTAAAGACAGGGAGTATATAATCATAGAATCATAGAATAGTTAGGGTTGGAAAGGACCTTAAGATCATCCAGTTCCAACCCCCCTGCCATGGCCAGGGACACCTCACACTAAACCATATCACCCAAGGCTCTGTCCAACCTGGTCTTGAACACCACCAGGGGTGGAGCATTCACAACTTCCCTGGGCAACCCATTCCAGTTCCTCACCACCCTTACAGTAAAGAACTTCCTCCTTATATCCAATCTAAACTTCCCTGTTTAATTTTTAACCCATTACCCCTTGTCCTATCACTACAGTTCCTAATGAAGAGTTCCTCCCCAGCATCCCTATAGGCCCCCTTCAGATATTGGAAGGCTAGAGAAATGGTAAAGGATTGTTCAGCTGGTTTATTCCTTCTATGCTGGCTTTGCAAAGAAAACTCTGAAGCTTCTTGACAGCCAGGTTGTTCCTTGTCTGAACTGACCCAGAGGTCAGAGGCTTGAGCTGCCACCCTGGAGCAGTACTTGACCAAAACACAGCCTCCTCCTCCTTGCTGTGCAAAAGTAGCCATTGTGTTAAAAATGTTACTACCCTGTACACATGGGACAAATGGCTGAAAATTTACGAGGAAATTCATTGGTAGATTGATAACCTAATAAAAAATTGTCAGCTTTAAGTTGCTAGCATCTGGGTCAAACTTTTCATTGCCTCAGCTGCACTGAACACTGCGAGTCATACTTTCTGCGCAGTTTAAATCACTTCTTAGCATAAGCAGTATTTGCAGATGCTGTGCTGTAATTAAAAGAACCTCTCCAGTATTAAACTTGGCTGCTTGTATCTTCATTTTCTCCAGCATTTGTCCATCAGACAGTAATGATTTAGTATGCTGAAATGAGAATTTAAAGGGTAGGTTCACCAGCAGACTAGACCTCAGCATGGGTTTGAATGTATAAAATACCTATAAACTCCATGCAGAAAATGCATTTTGGTTGCTTTGTTCTAGAAGACTCTGTATAAATTGTAGTCAAAAAAACTACATCACCAAAGGCTCACACATCAGTTTCAGGCGACTAAAATGCTGCAAACCATGGCACTTCAATTTTTTGGTTGTTACCAAGAAGTAATAGAATAGAAAATATTTTTAATGGTGTTCACCTAGCATTACTTTAGATGCACATGGATCACAAACTTACATTGTTTGAGAGATATTTGGTCTACATCTTCTCTAAAAAAACACTGTTGCTTTTTAAGTTGCTGTATAATACGAACTAACACATAACACACAAGAATGACCAACAGGTTACTCAGCAGCAAAATGCTTTAAATATGCAATTATATAAATTCTGAGCCAAGTTCTTTTCTTTCCTTTGGGGATGATCTATTAATTAAGTCTGTATGACTACGTGATTTTTCAGCTCAGTGGTCAAATGAAGAAAAGAAGCAGTTCTGTAAGAGTGGAATCAAATGAATCCTAGTTTTCTATGGATTTTCTGATGTCTAATAAGGGTCAAACTCCCGTATTAGCTTTCCCTCAGTGGAGACATTAATAATGCTTGTCTGCTCTGTTCAGCTGCCCACTTTCATAGAACTGGTAGGGATGTCAGATCTCTGAGACTTGTTCTCTGTTAAAAAACAAAACAAAACAAAACCAAACAAAACAAAACAAAACAACAAGGGCATTGGAAGTGAACAACAGGTTCAAAAATGAGGAGGGAGAAATACAAGCAGAAATAAATGCAGCCTGATATGCACACACACAGAGGCAGAGGCTGCACAAGCCTCACTTTCTCAGGAAAAATCTTGCTTTATTCTGGGTTTTATTCACCCAAGACAAGACAAGTGAAAAATTCAGGTAGAACAGGGCATAATATTCACCCATAGGACCAGCTCTGATACCCACTGTAACACTTTTAAGAAATAAAAGCACTGAGGCCCAAGACACAAGACAGCAGCAGGCTGTGGTGTCTCCATCACTTGCTGCCTTTATGCCTACATGGGGGGCTCTGACATGCACACGGAATGTGAGACATATGTGTTGATGCATTTGCTTGTCCTTGAATTGAATCCGTGAGCTGGCAGCTCAGCAACTTTGGCAGCCTGAACACAAGATCACCATCCAGAGTGCACCATGCATGTTCAAATGGCTTTAGAGGCCTCTCAGCCACATAGCCTAACAGTAATAAGAGCATTTTGCCTTTCATGGGAGTTTGATAAAACCAGTTGGAGAAAAAGATGGTTTTAGTTCAAACATCTGGTGAGTTTACACTACAAACATTTGAGGAGACCAGTGAAACCATATTTCTCTTTAAATATGTTATTTTCTATTATCTTCTGTAAAGTATCTGTGCATCTTAACAATATTCATGAATGTAAGATAAAGTTTTAGGGCACCTAGCTGAAGGAGAGAGTAACCACTGATAGATGGGGAAGGCTTTGCCTTTTTTCACTGGTTCCCTTGCTTACAAGTGGACAAGTACTCATGAAACAATTTGGCTTACTTGCTTTTAGCGATACAAAAAGGATAGACAAGTCTAAGTGAGCTGTCCAAGAGCCTTCTAGAGCCAAAGGAAAGAGAAGAACTGCTTCCAGGGCACAATTCGTCTAATAAGCTAAGGAGTGTCTGCATGAGGTGGACTGAACTACTGCCCAGAGGTGCTTCTCTCTCCCACACTCTGGGGGAGCCCCAGAAGCTATCTTTCAGAAAGCGAATGGAAAAGTACTAGACCCCATCCTGGGGCAGCCTGTAAAATGACATCAGGACATTTTCCTTGATCATACAGGGTTATTAAGGAATATGAAATGCCATAAATATTGGTAAACAGGGACTATATAAGTAGCACAGACACCCTATGTCAATCTTTCCTATAGAAGTCAGGTTGACTTCACAGCCAAACAAGTTTTTATTTTAATCTATGTTGTTGCAGAATAAAAGCATCATTGCTATAATCTCTCCCAGCAATGTAGAGCTTTACCTTAATATACAAAAATAGAGAGCCTGTTAATAATTATTTAAAGATTTTTGCTTAAGGTAGCTGCATGAATTTAGCTGTGATGGTTGTACTTTTTTTTCCCCTTGCATTTAAAATGAGGCAAAACAGGTTTCAAAGACAGCACTAATGTGACCAGTTCCAGTTCAAGAGATTTTGCAATCCTATATGAATGAAAATGTTTGCCTCTTCTAGAACAAAGTTGCTCACAAACTAGTTATAAAACATGTTGCAGCTTCTGGAGCTCCAGTGCTGTAGGCAACTGTCCACTCTGTCTTTCCGAGAGAGTAAGTCCTGTATGTAACTGACATGGAACAGGAAACTTCATACAAATAAAAACCCAAACAACCCAGAGAATACATTTGCATCAAAGACCTGCTGAAAAAAGGGGGGGGGGGGGGGGAATGGGGGAAAAATTT
>JANRGW010020662.1:0-19757 GCA_024733675.1 Psilopsiagon aymara
AAGCAATTCATGGCAACATGCTGGGGCTTGGCCTATGCTTACAGGGCCCTGTTCAACACTATCTAGCACCTTCAAAAAGGAAAAAAATGCCTCTGGATATGATGGCAAAGCAACAGACCGCGCAGCTACTCGAGCTCCAAGCACAGCAGTTACACTACCCCCCGTGACAAGTACAGTAGCTACTTAAACTTCTATCACAACAGACAGCGCAGCTACTCCAGCTCCAAGCACAGCAGCTACACCAGCCCCAGAGACAAGTGCAGCAGCCACCTGAACTCCCACATCAGATACTGCAGCCACTACAGCTACTGAGATATTCACTGCAGCTCAACCCATACAAGTTATATTCTTTTGATTCTCCACCCCATCCCTTCAGGAGCAGGGAGGAGGAAGGAGGGGGGAGTGAGAGAGAGACTCTGTTTTTTTTTATGAGTTATGGCTGGGCTTAAACCACAATGAGTAAGGTAGATGAGGCTAGTGAAGATTATGGTCCCCCTCCAGAGTTGGAGAGGTAACCCAGTGAAAAAACAAACAAACAAACAAAAAAACCCTCAAAAAAAAAAAAAAAAAAAAAAAAACAAAAACAAAACAAAAAAACCCAAAGTAGATATGTGCAAATCAGATTTTAAAGTTCCAGAGATCTTGAAACTGGAAAGGAATTGCCGTTGTCATCCAATGCATAGTTCTGTACAGAAGAAGAAAATATTCCTGAACCATTAACCATGCTTTTCTTGTCAGTCTCTATCTGGTCTGGCTTGGGTGGACTTAACTTTCCTTACAGCAGCCCTTATAGTATTTGTAACCAGAACAGTGTGGATAACACACCAATGTTTTGGCTATAATGCTCACGAGGCATCAAGGCTGTCTTTTCAATGCTCCCAAGCCAAAGTCAACTCACCACGGACTGAGAATGGAGAAACTCATCTCAGGCAATATGGTGGTACAAACATCTAGGACAGGTAATATTTCTGTTGATAAATACAATTACTAATATTTTTCATTGACTATGTTTGCTTGTGGAGAAATATTGTAGCAACTCTACATATGAAGTGCTAGTGAGGTACAATACTGCCCAACAGCATTTTGGTCCCAGCAGCCTTTTGGCCCCAGCAGATGGTGATCATCTTTTATTTGTGAACAAAACTGTGAATTAATTTTCCCATTTCCTGCTCTTTTGAGTCCTTCCTTAACTATTGTTGGCTACTCTTTGATTTATTGTAGAGAGGGGAAGGACCCCCAGTGTCACCTAACATTATCCAGGCTGTAGTTTGGATATGTTTTCCTATCAACTTAAAGTTTTAAAAGCTGCCTAACAGTCTGATATTTACAGTAATGCATCAGCAAAATCAGAAAGATGTGTATTATGCATCAGAATGCATCTGAATCAACAAATATATTCTGTTTTCAGTTTATATATATTTTTAAATTGACCTAGAGATTTATTATATTTTTTTTTTTTAGACCTAATAAAGAGTATATTTCAGTGCTTGAAAAATAAGAGTTACTAAACTACTGTCAGATCTCAGAAAATAACACTGCTAGTTAGGAATGCCTCTACTGCAATGTTCGAAGTAATAATCTTTGCAATCTAAGGAGAAATTGCACGGACTGTATTACATGAACTTAACCTAAGTAAATCAGAACCTATTTGGTCATACTATGTTTTCACTTTTAAATTCCTTCAGCTTACATAATAGACAAAAAAGACTGACTTCCAAAGAATGCAAAAGATATTGTGTTAATAGCCATCTTCCTTCCCTGAAAAATGGTGGGAGTGCCAATCTCATTTAAGCAACATGAATGATACAGGTTTCTGCAATTTAAAAGCTGAACTTTAATTTAGATTTTATACAGATTTTTAGGACAGAGAAAAATATAAAGAATATTTACTGTTCAGAATGAATTCACTTAAGCTATAACAAATACCTATAGATCCATTATAAATTTTTGATTGAAGAGAAGACAGTTACTCAAAATCTTTCCTGAATGATTCCTAGGGATTTCATGCTATAAAAATAACAAGTTGACATAAGGAAAAAATGATTGCTCAAGTCTCCTCCAAAGGATAAAATATAGGCTCCTTGTAAATAGCTTTGTGATGGAGTGGAGATCCTTCTTCTTCATGATACAGGAAGAGGCCATTTCCAAGTCTATCCATTCTGTCCCTGGAAAAGATCTTCTGAGACGTTTGTCTCCTGGTATCTCTGGGTGGTGCACAAAGGTCAGGCAGCCTTTTCTGATAAAAAGTCTTTGTTCTTGTGCCCTTTCTGCTAAAAGGGTACTGCTGAGTCAGAGATGAGAATTGGAGAATCTCATATCCTCTGCCTCTGAGTCTGATTAGATGCTGACATTTTTTCTGCTTGAAACTGGTCCAAACATGCCAACAGCCAAATTAATTCTTTCATGCTTTATAGGAAACCTCTCATCTCATTTGTACTACTCTATGCACAGAGTAACTCCACTGGAACTGGTGTCTCAAAGGTTAAAAAGGTTTTAATTAATCTGATCACCGTTGCTGCCCGTAATGTATAAATTGCCAAATTTATAAGCTTGCATGGCTTCTGTAAGACTGCATCTCAGCAAAGTAATGAAAAGGGGATAATTTAATAACAGATTGCACAGGATATGATAGTGAACTTAAGTACATAGGCTATTACTTTGATGATGTACTTTGGGTTTACATGCAAGCAGTCTCCAGTAACACCAAAACAACACACAGGATTTAAATTTCCTAAACCATGTAAAATGGGGGATGTTTTCCTTAAACATTTTTTTTATTCACATGTACCTATACTGGCATAAAAAACAAAGCAAGCACTCATTTTTCCAATTTGCGTGGCTACTGAACTGTTAAACCAGTGACAAAGTGTAGCTAGGAAACCCCAAAGTGAGGAATCTAATGCCCCTTGATTCCCTTTCTGTATCAGCAGTGAGGACTGACCTGAAATTCTCTGAAATGGGCTTGGAATGGTTGCCTTCATATTACAGGGGTTTAGCATTCAAAATGCTAATCTGCCTGGTTTAATAATTTATATATTTTTAACCACCTGTCATGTTTGAAACAACGAGCACTTTTCGTTGGAAAAACACAAACCAGAGTGAAGTCATTTGACTATACAAATATGTAACAATATCAGTGTATGCTGAACAAGATGAATGACTTCTGTATTACAAGCATAAATGTAGAAATGTTTTAATGCATGCATTTCAGGTGCCAGTATTTCTGAAGAAGGCTAATCAGCTTGGGGATCGGCTCTGAATGAGCATTGAATGGCTCATGTTATACTTCTCAGAGGTTTGAAGTAAGAGTATGATGCTCTGGCCTACTAAGAAAGGCTGTGAAGCTAGGCTGGGGTACTTACAGTGCCATGTGTTTATGAAAAGGTCAAGGTTGCCACATGTGGCTATTGTTGTAGAGAGGAGGGGCTGGTCTTTCTGCTTGACAGCAGCTTTCCCCTTGCATGTTTCAGGTAGGACACTGAATTCGCCCATAAAAGGGAAGAGAGAGTAAGACTTTGCAAAGACTGGTAAATGAGAGGCTGTTCCATATTCTGTAGTTATTAACACTGTAAGGTGCTTGGATAGTTTCTTTATCATAATGCTATTATTCTAATATATAATAATTTCCAAATTAATTAATATTTTTGTATTCTATGTTATTATTTCAGCTTAAATACAAGTGCAAAATATGTTTTTTTACTAACCCTTTTTGCCTCTCATATTATTTTCCAGTCACACAGATAAACGTCATTGAGCAAACACATTTAAACTGCAATTTGTAGAAGCTGATCATTTCCAAAAGTAAAGGAAATAGCAGAAAGCCTAACAGATTTGTAACCACATCCTAAGAAAATGTAAAATTTCTGTGAAACTGTTCTTGAAGACACCTTATATAGCCTTGCTTCATGCTACCTGGAACCATAAAAATGATGAGCACTAGTCAAAGGAGGCAGTCAGTGAGCCAGAATCACTATACTTTCAGCAGTATCATTGTCACAATACTTGTCTTGGGTGCTAGACAGGAACAGTAACAGAAAATCAAGTGCATCCCCCTTCTAATGCAAAAAAGAGTGTTTTCTTGGTGTGAAGTCATGCTATACTTCAACAGGATAACATTTAATTCCATAACTGCAGTTTTCTGCAGATTACTTTGGTTAAAGTACACCTGTGATTATTAATTTTTTGTAATTAGAAAGGGAATTCCTAGTTCTGCCCAACAATATTTAGACTAGCACAGGAGAGGCACTTTTGGACATACCTCAAGATCCTTGTCACATTCACTCCAGATCTAGTATCATGTGAGAGCCTAGCACAGCTCCCTTCACAGGCCTCCTCCCTACAGATACCAGGGTGCAGAGGAGATGGGCCAGTACATGCCTTAGTCTACCTCCAGCACAGAGTCAATGTGAGCATCTGAACTTGGCCATTGAAAAGAGTTTCCAGGCCCCACCTTTCGTATATAACTTTAATATTTTGCAGTCAAGCTCTGATTTTTGCACTTGAACCCAAAGCAACATCTTTATGTGCATCCAGAGCCCAAGGACAGTACTTTTGTCATAAAATTGCATTATTTCAAACTGACTGAGACATCCTATTCCCCTCCTCTTTACTATCTCATCTCCTTTGGCCCCAAAAATGAGTTTTTAATCCCTCACTAATATCTACTGATAAAACACAGTATGAACTGCGTAAAAAAAATGTGAGCTCTGTTTTAAATCAGCACCTCTGACCTTTGCTAATCACAAAGTGTAGGATCTATTGCACTGTAGATTTAAAAGCAGTGTTAAGATTTTGCTGATAAAGGACACAAAAGTTTTAAAGTGGTGTAATTGATATTTGCTGAAGTACACAACATAGTCTAATTTCAGAAGTCAAGTTTGAAAAATTTTATAAGGCACACGTTTGTTTGCCATGCAGTTAGAATTCAGCTAAGGACCAAATAAGAATTGAACTGCCTGTTCCTATTTTACTGGGATCACAATTCATGTGTTTGGATTTCTTTGTCCTCATATTAACTTCATAGAAAGATAACTCCACTGATTTTTATTGGCTACTCACACATGAAAGGAATGAGATGCAGCTCTGTAGCGTTTTCTGTAAGGCAAGGTCTTGTCTCTACCTTACATGCACACTGCTCAAACAGAAAAAGTCAGTATAAAACCAGCAAAACACTCATTTTTCCACACAACCTGAAAGCTAGTTACAAGCTGAGGTGAAAGACAGAGGTGGCTCTTTGGAAGCCACTCCTTTAGAGGGATAAAGACTCCCTCAGTGGTTTATTTTATTCACCTTTTTTTGAAAAGCAAAATGCTCTTTTAAAGAGTTTTAAGGAAAAGAAAAAAAACTGTGACTCCTACTTTGCTCTTTTGAAATTGATAGGAAGAAACAGAAATTTAGATATTAATTTAATATTAAGAAGTTTATTCTTTGTTCCCTTGCTGGTAAAAAATTGATGACGTCTTACGTTCCTAAATTAATGATTCTGCAAAAACCAAAATTGATCTGCATCTATCCCTGGTTCATCTGAAGGTGTCTGAAGGGGTCAAAGATAAACTAAAAATGAAAATGCAAAGTGAAATCTACCAATGAGATTCAGAAGATCAGGTGGATCAAACTCTTACAAAATTCATTAAATTTTCTTTATTGCCACAGTCAACACAACCATACAGTAGTAAACCAACACTTTAGTATCTCTGTGTGGAATAAATGAACTCTTGTTTGGTTAGATTTAACCTTTTGAGATTTCAGTTCAGATCTGCTTTTTCAAAACACTTGAACTGGAAAGGATAGACGACTGTTTGACAGAGTGATAGCAGGGTGGAATCTGACATGTTCTCAGCCCCATAGCATTCAAGTCGCCGCACCTTGTCATTCACATCTCCCTGGTATTCAGCCAACTCCTTCTTTATTATTTAGTTCTCTGAGACCTGATTGAAGTTTGAACAGTAGTGTACAGAAGGACGTTGTCTGACTTTTCAGCTAACCTCTTAAAGAATTCTGGTTTTGATCACCAGTTGTCAGAAACTGTAGAGCCAACAAGAGTCCAGATGTAATGAGAGGTAATGCTCTAAATATTGCTCCAAACCCAAATTTTGGCGCAAGAAAGCACGAGCTTCTTAAATATTTATAATACAGCCAGAATAAATATGAAGGAGCAAGTAGATCCTTTAATGACCTTCTTCACACAGGGGAAAAAAAAAATGAAACAAAAATGAACTATTAAAAACACCACCTTTGGTAGCTGTACTCTTTCCTTTTAGAAAAGCATCAGTGTCTAGACAGTGCAGCTTATGGCTTTGAGGCTGTGGGAAAAGACTACTGATATTTATTATTTAAATATGAACTGCCTCACAATACAAAAAATACGAGTGAGAAAGCCCCAAAATCAAGGGAGCTATAGTATTCTGAGGATCAGCCCATAGCATTAAACCTTGATGTCACTCACGATGAGGTAATGCTACAAAGACAGCTTTTGTACTGTGATTTAAATGTAAAACGTTAGCTGTAGCTACTACAAAAGTATATCAGTTGTAATTAATAGGAAAGGTGCATTTAATTTTTAATAGCATTATCAACCTGCTGTCTTGTGCATTCAGCTGAACTACAGACAGTGTTACATCAAACTGTGGCAGTCTAGTTGCATCTAGTACAATTCATAATAGGTTTGTCTTATGTTTCAATTGCTAGTAAGTTTTCTGTAAAACTTCTTCATCTTTTGGTTCTTCTTTTAACGAGCAGCCTCAGGAGACTTGGGCTGTAGCATCACAGATGGCCAGGTGACAACAACTTTTGAATTTGCATTTCCTCAGGCTGTTAGTTCACCTTAAGTGTATTTTCTTAGTGACGAACTAAGTTCAGACTGTGATTAAGAAGATGTTGATAAATTCACAAACAAGAAAAAGTACATAAAGAAAGATAGCTTTACTTTTTTTTAATGATAACTTTGTCCTCAAAACCAGAGAATATAATCTTCAATGTACTTTATGCAGGCCTGGAGCTTAAAGTGGCAAAGTAATTTGTTCTATACTTTGTTGAAATTTATTTTTATCATAAAATATCTGATAAAAATGCATGTTTTGCTCCTTTGAGGATACTCTGACAATGAACCAGACCATTTTAGCTTGGGATTTCGAACACTGCAATACACTTCAAAGATGGCAACACTTAAAAAGAAGTCCCAAGCCGCATCTAAAAACATTTAGACAGCGGCTGTTCCTCTGACAGGTGGGATGAGTGAGAAGGAATGAATTACATAGAGCTCCAATATTTACACTGGCTCCCCCTTCTTTTCTAGGTAAAATTCAACTGCTTGCATTTTATCTAGCCTTACAGAGAATTAAAAGAGGATTAAGAGGGTGAACAAGTCAGTTGATGGGAGTTTGCCATTGATTTCAATAAGGCCAGGATTTCACCTCCAGTGAGCACCCTCTGTAGTCAGAAAAATGTGCCTCTTCTTGGGCCTGCTACAAAAGACAGGATCAAAAGGATTAAATTTTTGCAGTTAAGCAATCAGTTGTACAGAAATACTAAACTCAACAGTGGATGATGAAACCATTCCTCCTCTCCTTGTGAATATGTTAATATCAGAGAAGCTTATGACTGTAACTGTGCACAGCCTGGCCTGGTATGCAGGAGGGAGAGGAGCAGTGGAACACACAAACATGTAAAGAAAGAAGAGATGCCCCTTGCAATGAGCACCTTCATTGCAGAGAGGAAACCCCAGCCCAAGATAGTGCCTGAGTAGGAGCCCTTGGGCTATAAGGGCAAGCGATGAAATAGCGTACCTGATAAAATAAGACATGGCTGCCAGAGAAACTTCATGGATGGTCCAAACTCATGCTTCTGAAAGGTAATATCAGCCTCATGTCCATCATTAAATTTAACTATTTTAGTTTGGCAGCCTAAAGAGACTAATTTTGTTAAGCCGACAGAGATTTTTCTTTCTAACATTTCCAAAAAGAGGGTATTAATTTCTGTTTATAGAAAGCACATAAATCCTGATTGCACTGAAATTGGTGACAGAACTTCAACAGACAGTGGTTGTACTATTATTTAATTAGAAAGGCTAGCATTTACTTAAAGAGAAGAGCCTTTTTTATCTGATTGGAATATTAGTTTTATTCCCTTTTTATTTGGTTTTCATTTTGCTGTGAAATGTTTACTTTCCACTTGATTTGTGCAATATTAGTTTTGTGAGGAAAAATCCTGGTTGTCAGGGAGAACTAAATCATTGCTTTAGCAAGATGGCAGGGAGAAAACCTAGTTCATTCATTCACATCTTCTAAAGGAGCAGTAGTCTAATTTTTATTCATTACATAACTAAAGAACAGTACCTAAAGTGAATATACTGGTGGGTTAGTTGTCTTTACTTGTATAGTAATAAATTAAAACCTAATTTTTACGTCCATTAATGGAAATGAAGTTAAATGTTATTTCAGATTCATAATGACCTCTTAATGCTTTGTTGCAGTTTTCTCTCTTTGATTATGTATGAACATTTTCTTTTAGTGCAAAGCATTAATTAATTCATTAGAAAAGCATTACTATTCCATTGAAGATAAATATATTTGGCTTTAAAAATTCTTTGTAATCATATTATTAAATTTAATCATCTTTCTTGGTAAATCTAAGATTAATCCCTTTGTCTAATCATTGCATTCCTTGCTGGCTTCATCATATTCGAAATAAGTAAAGATGACTACCAAGGCAAGTTATTGCTGCAGGTCTCACAGCCTCTGCCTATGGTGTCTGCTTCAGGAAACTTAATTCGAAACATATTTTTCAGAAATTGATGATTTTTCATAAGTTTTTCAAGTACTGATCAAGAGTTAGGTTAAATAAAATCTCTAGCTGATTAAATATAAAGAAGGATTTTTAAAATTATGGTAATGAGTTAGGTACACACCCTCCATAACAGTGTTGGGAATTAGAGGGAACCTCTGTATAGCTGTGTGAACAGGTATCTGAACATATTTGAAAATTGAGATGGCACACTAAGCCAGCAAGCTCTCACATCCCAAAGTCTCTTTCGAAAACAAGACTAGGCCCAGGTCCACAACATCAATTTCTCCTGATTCCAGTGAAAAAAAAAAAAAACCACAAACCCACAGGTAAACATATGTGGCAGAGGTTGGTCAAGTTGCATTGGTTTTGCCAGGAGAACTTAATTAAACTTTTTCCAGTGAAGTATCTCAATATCTGTGTGGTGATGGACCTTACAGACTTCATGAACGACTGGGTTTGGGAGCATTTTTAAATTGTGCTAACAATGGGTGGGCATAAGCATGCAGTTTCTGTAGTTTTCTTAGTCACAGAATCATAGAATCACAGGATGATTAGGGCTGGAAAAGATGTTAAGATCATCTAATTCCAAACCTCCTGCCATATGCAGGGACACCTCCCACTAGACCCTGTCCCTGAAGGCCCTGTCCAAATGCGTAAGCTTTCATGAAATAGAATGAAGGCATCTACACAACCTTGCAATACTCACATAGTCTTATAACATCACCTTGAATCTTCTATGCAAAATTAATCAGCTTCTTTTTTTTTTTTTTTTAAATTATCAGTGGAAGTATTTGACCCCACTTATACGAGGTAAAAGAAAGCCTGTTTATTAAGACCCTAAAGCTCAACAACTTTTACTTTCTTTTGGAGTTTATTTTTATAAAGAGAATGAACTTGAATGAAGAAAGGGAAAGCATCCTGGAAATATTGAGATATTAAATTAGTAATGCAAAGAGAACTTTTTTCTGCCACTGCAAAGTGCAGAGAGGGGCAAGAGCATGAAAGAAACAGGCATATCTGTTTCATAAGGTCTTTCCCTCTAAATAACATAAGAGTTATGAGAATGGAGCGATGATAGAAACAGGCCATCAGCACATAATTCTGTCTTGTTCATTGAAGTCAGGAGAAAATAGCCAGCATGCTGTGTAATAAATATATAAAAAACCCTGACAAAATCACATTAGACAAATGCATTACAGGGAGGGAAGTGATTTGAGTTTTATCATGGAAAAAAATGCTACCTTGCTTCTCATCTAGTCACTTAATGCACTGGTATTGACAACGCTGACAAGTAATGTTGGAGTCTTGACAAAAATCCTCCTTGTAACTCACTGGTTCTTACTCGCATCCACAAGTAGTTGCACATTAAGAAGAGTCAGAGAGTTCTGCCATGCCTCTATGGAAGTATGGAAGTCTCAAAGTCACAGCTCCATATATTATTTAAGTAAATGAATTGGCTGCAGTAAAACATCTGGATACGCTTAATATAATAAATCATATAAGCTCTGGGTTGGGTTTTTTTTGAGTGCGATGCCATCGGAACCCTTCAAAATTATTCTACTATATCTATTATTCTACTTATTAACAGAGAAACACCTGTCATTATGATTAATGTTTGGAGAGTATTCAAATTAATGGCTTGTGAAAATATAGCCAAAAATACTTGGCATCAGCCACAACTCATTACTGGAGTTCAGCATCCTGATCAACATTTAATGATTTATGATCAAATTTAAGTGACCGTTCATCATCTCACATTGACTGGAATGCTAAATCTTTGACAAAACAGCAAAACAGACTTAATAGTAATCATTGCCAAAGTCTGTCTTTGACTGAAGACACTTCTATCCATGAACAATCCACAACAGCATTTAAAACTTGGGAAACTGTGGCACGCATTTTGACCTGCAACTGAACAGTTGTTCTAATTCTAGTTGTTCTAAGAATATGAAAGATACTGAAGTGCAAAGTGGAAGTGTTAGAAACTTTATTTCGCTAATATTCAACATGTTCATATGACAGAAATGAATTAATTTGGGAGGCAATGGGATTAGTTTTCCCATGAAAAATGGATCATTTCTATCCAGCCTACATTCAATTTACTTTATTAAGACATTCTCTCCTCAGTTTGAATCTCTCTTTTGTCCTTCCTTTCATACTCATGCCTTCTTTAATCATGTCTGAAACATTAAAATTTTTTTGATTTTATAACCTTACTGTGTTTTTCTTTCTCAAGACAGATAACAGTTTTCCATGACTTAT
Organism: Psilopsiagon aymara; assembly: GCA_024733675.1. NCBI lineage: Eukaryota > Metazoa > Chordata > Aves > Psittaciformes > Psittacidae > Psilopsiagon > Psilopsiagon aymara. Next base: position 11,047 of record JANRGW010020662.1, read on the forward strand.
TGCTGTTGTTTAAATAGCTATTGGCTCCCTCTCTGCTGAATGTTTTGGAACACTCAAGTGCAGGAATTGGTACTTGGAACAAATACCTGCAAACAAGTTCAGCACTTGTTTTCATTCAGGTTTATGTCTATAGCCTATAATGATAGATTAAGGTTAGACAGACACTTCAGTACAGATAAAATGGTTCAAAAGCTCTTATGCAAGCCCTTGATATGGTAGTGATTTTTATGCATATTGCTTGTATATATCATTAAACTTTTTAATGTATAAGTTTAGAGTTTGAGTCTTTACTGAAAAACCATAAGCGAGCCAAAGTCACAGTGCAGTTACCTTGATACTATTGCAGCCGATCTCTCAAACTTGAAAATTTACAATGGCAGTGATTTCTATAGCACTAATTGTGATTATGAATGATCTAAGACCTATCTAAACTCCAGTGTACTCACACTTTGTATATCCTCCTTGAATCCTAAAAAAGAATTTTTCTAATGCAATATCTGAAGCTTATTTCTCATTAGTCCTAACGGAGCTAATCCAACAGAAATTTTAATTTATGTATTTCCTCAACAATATTGAAAACAAAACCACAACCTTCCTACAAGGAAATCTTCACAAAAACTTAAAATGTGAAAGAGAGCAGACTTGAAGTAATGCAAAGTATTGACTTGTATCCATGTTTATTTGCACAGTTCTTAAAAGTGTAGGAAACACCATTCAAGATAAGATAGTCTCACCAAAAAAGCCTGCACGAAGGGCCAGCAAAAGAGAAGTAAACAGATATAATTCCTCTTATTCCCTTCCTCTAACAATATGTTCTTTAAGAACATGTTTATGAGAGACCTTAAAGGTTTATTCTCTTATTCTCTTAGAATGCACAATACCTTTTGGCAATGAATTTCCATAAAACAATTAAACATAGAAAAAAAAATACTTAATTTTTAACCTGCTGCTTTATCAATTCATGTGACGCCCCTTCTTCCTGCATTGTGTGGACAGTGATTAATGCTTCAATTGTCTTCATTTTCTTTATGCTATTTGTAACTTTATAGCTTTTAAATTTTCTTTTCCTTCAAACTTTCTTTTTGAGGCAGACATTTGCAGGCAGGTTTCCTAATGCAAAATCAGGGAGAACCTCTCCCAGCTTGAATGGTTTTGTTTAGATGCAGTAGAATAGTGTGGAAATAGGTCATTATGTCTAGGCAATACAAGAGAGAATTTCTCAATGCTAGACTCTTGTTTTTTATCTATGAGCTATCAAAGCTGTGGCTTTGTAATGTACTATTTGTTTTGACACTGTATAACTATTACTGCCATCTACTGCACTGTGAAGTTCTTTCTCGTTAAGGGCATACATCATGCCAACCTGAGGAGGCTGCCATAGATTTGTTAAAATGTCCATTACTGCTTATTGCATGGGAAAGCATGTGGGCCATAATGTTCTATTTAGTAAAATTATCTCACAGGTACCTGGGTTTGGACAAGATGCTTAAAGAGCAAGCTCTGCTTGCTGACAAATATTCTTCCTTTTTTTTGTGTGTATTAAATTAATGGGAACCATATGGTGAAGTACAGAAAAAAAACCGTGTTAATGTCCCTTGCTAACTACAGCCACCTGTTATAATGGCCAGACTAATAGCAGGCCTGCTGGTGGTTGCTATTAACATATTCAGAGTCATTCTCTGCTTTTTTTGGCAGCTGAATACAATGGTGCATCACTCTCCTCAAAACTGAAAATCCTGTAGTCAGTTGTTTTACAGATCCCAAAGGCCAATAGAAGGCCAATACGGGTCAGCCAATATTGGGTGTTCCTACTTAAAATTTCATTTGCTTTATTGTTCAACAGCCCTATGATAAAGTACAGTTTATTTTTGTGTATCTATGCCACCCTGTTAAGGAATCTCATGCCTACTAATTTTCACATGATTGTGCCATTGTGGTGAGTTCTTTTCACTACCATCATATCTCATCTTCTTCTCATTCTCTGTGCCCTGTCCTCTGTGATCGTGCCTCAGATCTCTAATTTCTGTTTGTTTCTCTAATTTCAGTTTGTCTGTCAACATTCTTAAAAGCAGTACAAGTGGATCCACTGGCAAATTAGTAATTGAGAACTACTGAAAATATGAATTCATCTTTTATAATCACATATGTTCTATCAGACTTGTTCTTGTGATAAATAGGCTGCAAAATAATTCTGTGTAATGAATTTCATATCCTAGTTAACAATTATTTTTAATGTAAGCAACAGCCTCTGCCATGTGTTGAAACAGTAATCATTTCACTATCAGATTTTGAAGTCACGGGACTGAATCTGTGAATGAAAAGCGTAAAACCAGTTTATAACTCTTTTTTCCTGCTTGGTTGCCTCTGCTCCATAAAAATCTACCAAAATATACTTTGTGGAAAAAAAAAAAAAAAAAGAAGAAAAAAAAAAAAAGGCAACAAGCTAAGAACTGTTAAAACTAGCAGGGTCAAGAGTGTGGTTAGATTATAGTCTTACTGCCATAGACACTATACCAGTAAGCAGTGGCAGTCAGTACCAGCATCAGGTAAGGAGCATTTCAGTCGCTGTACTGGATTATAGAATCAAAGAATACTTAGGGTTGGAAAGGATTTTAAGAACATCTAGTTCCAACTCCCCTGCTATGGGCAGGGACACCTACCACTAAACCATATCACCCAAGGCTATGTCCAACCTGGCCTTGATCTAGCTGAAGAGTGGTGGAAGAGATTGAGAACATCCCAAGTTTCTTGAGGAGATGTTAGCTGAATAGATCATGTGTAAAATGCATTCTTAGCACTCAAGCCAGGAAAACACTCCCTTTCATGAAGAATAAAAATGAGATTGCAACATACTTACACCTAAGAATTTGCTGCTGTGCTTCTGGAGATGAATACCGCATTGTTGAACTTACCCAGTGTGACTGCTCCTATGATTCCCACCTCATGCTCTGGACTTCAAGAGCAGAGTTCCCATAGGGAAAGGAGCATTATTCCTATTCAGTGTTTAACAGGGTACAATCCTGCATCTAATGGCCTGTCAGTTCAACATATGGAGCCCAGGAGGATACCACTTAAATAATCATATAAATAATTATTAGTCATAAATACTTCTTAATTTCAATCTTTTTTAAATGCTGCCAGGGCAGAGAAGCATCAGCTAGCAGCGTGGGACTGGCAATTTTGCAAAGGTGCCCAAAAGCCTTGAGTGATGGCCAGCTTACATTTGGAAGTCCCATAGCTTTGTTTAATCAAGCCATACCTCAGTAGGCAAACCTATGTAAGAAGAAACAGGGGAGGAAGGGAATTTCTGGTGGCACCCCTATCTCCCTAAACTATTTATACATTTTTTATCTGCTGTAAGAAAGAGAGAGAGATATAGGGACAAAGACGGAAATCTAGGTTTTCTATCTCCAGTCATCTCTTCACTTTGAAATGTGAGGAACTTTCTCCCTTGCAACTTCTGCTGTATGGAGGGATCATATTTTCGGCAAGACTGATTGTGAGGTAATTTTCTGGGTAAATAGGAACTTAAGTCCTAGAGTTAAGGAGGTTTGTTTGTTTGTTTTTTGTTGGTTTTTTGCTTGTTTGTTTGTTTGTTTGTTTTGGCTTTTTTTAGTCTTTTTTTTAACATTAATGTGTTTTGTACTAAATTAAAAAAATATATCAAATGTTGTTGGAGATAATTTTGGTCAGATTTTCAGTGTTAATTATTGGCTACCTTTGTTGTTCCCTCTTCAGTATGCTGGAGATTGCAGATATCTTTTCTTGACATGTAATTCTTGCCTTTTAATGAACAGAGTTGTTAGATGCTTGACTCAGGCGTGTAAATTCCACTCAGTAATAAATATCCCTGGGCTATGACCCCTTTTTAGAGCTGTCCCTCTGTGCATACCAGTACTATTTCACTACCTTAGAGAGTTATTATGACTATAAATACATTCAAGACTGTGAATTGCTCAGATAATAATAGGAGCTGCACAATAGAATAGGTATCTAGGGGAGAACTAGATGAAATAATTTGGCTGTCATTTTTTTTTTTGTGTAATAAAAATGAATGCATCTTTATTGATACTGAGATATTTTCTCAATTAATTTCAAATCACTGAAGTGTTTGTATTATGGGAAGATACAAAGCACGAAAACTCAAACTTTTCATTTTGTCTTTTTTACTTGGAATGTCTTATTTACTCTTAGGTTGAGAATCTTTTATTTTCCAGAAGTTTCAGTGCTGTTTCAGCCAAAACAAAGGGTAACAAACAAACTGCCTTATTCATCTGATTCTTTTTTAATTCAGCTTCTCCAGCTTCTCAGTTTTCCATAATTTCTAAGAAATGTGATTGTTTCCGTTTATCTGCAACAAAATTTTTCTTTTGATTTTTTATGAACTGCAAGGGAACACTCTGCGACCCACATCACCTGGCAGTTGCCCTGTGTAACTAATTTTTTTTTTTCTCCTGAAGGTCTACTACCTTCTTTGTTTTCAAGATTGTGTATTTATGACAACATCAGATAACTGCTAAGGACAGATAATTGAGAAGTAAAGAGTAAAATGTTCCCTATGCTCATGAGAGTTTATAATATTGTATTCCTGCTCCAGACCAAATTCCCTAAAGTATGCTTCATTTAAGGCAATTATAGCTGATTTATTTATAAGAGAAACTTGAGTTCATAAAGTAGTTTATCAACAGTTATCAATACAAAAATATGGTAGCTAGCAACACTATATTTTTTCTCCAAAGTCATCATTTATAGTTTTAATTACTGTTATAAATTCAGTTCTGCTTCTTTTTTATGCATAAACAGAGCATTTTATCATATATTTTCTTCATACATTGCAATATTTTTACGTGGTTTAGTTTTAAATGTGTATTTCCACCTTCTTTTCATCATCAACCTTGTGTATGCAGGCAGAGACTATTATTACTGCTTTCAATTTCTTTGCTATTTGCTTAATAGCAGGTTTCAGTTGGTGTGACCTTTTGCTTGATAAAAAGAAAATAGAGCATCAATGGATTGCTATCATCAATAGGATACAATTAACCAGGCAATGATTTAATGACAGAATAATGTCAGAAGAACTGTGTTAGAAAAGCTATTTGAAGACTTGGAGACAATTTTATGCAAAAAAGCATACGTAGAAGCTAGTGATTTCATTAGCATAGTGCTTAGGTTTTGACAGCATCCTTGATTTTCTTCTCTTTTCTCTAATTTTATGCTTAAGTGATCATTGAGGTAAGTGATGTGGAAGAGAGAAGTACTTCTCTTTTGTCTTCATAAGATGAAGCAAAACATTTAGCGATTAAAAGGTAGCTTCAGTCATCTGCCTTCCAAAATTACTCTACTTGCCAAGTAATGAAAGCTGTGATCCCCATTAAATGCAGCATGATCTTTGCTCACTGGCTAGGTAGTACCTGATCCAAACAGTTCTAAGAAGGTAATGAAAGATGTCCTGAGCACTGGTTTTAAGGAATTTTTTTTTTTTAAAACTGCATTACCTTTCTTTTGAATAAAACAGTTTGAAGAAAGTAACCAAGGGTGTCTTAAGACCACTGGAAAATAAAATGATTCTGTTTATCAAGAGCTTTGTTATGCAAGTATATCTCATGTAAACTTTCTCCCACTTTTTTACTCCTTTTCTATCTGATCTCTAATGTGACTGTCATTTATATTGCAAACATCTCATATTCAGCTAGAAAGACTTAATGTCACATCCCACCAAAATAAAAGACAACTGGACCAGCAGCTTACCAAACATCATCTATCCATTATTCAAATTTTCAAAATAATACCTAGCATTAAATCAACTGTGCATTTATTAACTCTTCTTCAGAAATATTTCCTGCTACTTTTGTGTTGTCTATATTGTCATATGTACTGGTTTTACATTGCAAGGTTTTGGTATCAGGGGAGCTACAGGGGTGGCTTCTGAGAGAAGGTGCCAGAAGCTTCCCCTATGTTCAATTGAGCCAATCCCAGCCAGTCCAAGACAGGCCCACCACTACCAAGGCCAAGCTCGTCAGCAACACTGGTATTGCCTCTGGGTAACATAGTCAAGAGAAGGAAAAAGTTAGCAATTGCAGGCAGAGAGAGGAGCGAGAACATGTGAGAGAAGCCACCCTGCAGATACCCAGGTCAGTGTAGAAGGTCAGGAGGTGCTCGCAGCTCATGGTGCAGACCATGGTGAGGCAGGCTGTGGCCCTGCAGCACGTGGAGGTCCATGGCAGAACAGATATCCACTTGCAGCCCATGGAGCTCCATGATGGAGCAGATACCCACCTGCAGCCCATGAAGGACTCCATGATGGAGCAGGGGAATGCCTGAAGGAGGTTTGTGATGCCATGGGAGGCCCATATTGGAACAGGATCCTGGCAGGACCTGTTGCTCTGTGGAGAGAAGATCGCGTACTGGAGAAGGTATGCTGCGGGACTTGTGACCCCATGGAAGGGACCCACACTGTAGCAGTTCATGAAGAACTGCGGCCTGTAGGAAGAACTCACAATGGAGAAGCTGGTGGAGGGCTGTCTGCAGTGGGAGGGACCCCAGGGTGGTGCAGAGGAAGAGTGTGAAGTCCTCATCCTGAGGAGGAAGGAGCAGCAGAGACAATATGTGATGAACTGACTACAACCACCATTCCCTCACTCCCTGCACTACTTGGGAGGAGGAGGTAGAGAACTCAGGAGTGAAGTTGAGCCTGAGAAGAAGGGAGAGGTGAAGAGAAGGTGTTTTTAAGATACAGTTTTATTTTACCCTTTACTATTCTGTATGACACAAGAACTATTGATATGCTATTGATGATTCATTAAGGCCTGGGAAATATCTTCCCAGTTCTGGTTTCCAGACAAAGATGAAGATAAAAGAATCAGATAAATTTTTAAAAAGGACAATTTAATCTGGTTTATAATCAATATTTTTCTAATTGTTACTGCTAATCAGTCATGTTTCCATGATAAATTAACATCATTCAGCTGGAGTCTTATATTGGACTCCATGTGAAATAATTAACTTCTTACGGGAAGATATATTTTGGCATAATGTTGACTTTTGCGAAGTATCAATAACCAGAACAACTGACACAAACCAAGGAGTCATTAAAAGCACGTATTCACCACATTACTAAAGAAAAAAACGCACAGTAACCTATTATTCTTTTATATTGCAGTTACAGCGTTGTGACTTGGTGTCAGGTGAATTGTCCTTTGTTTATACTTAAAAAAGAAGAAATAAATTTCTTGTGTGCGAAAAGTTCGGGAAGAGAAGAGCACACTTGTACTTCTCAAATTTAGGGATGTCTAAGTTAAGAGAGTAGCTTCTATGGACACCTACACAACCATGAGAGAGAAAGTCTGCAACAATAGGTCATTCAGAGCATGGTATTAAACAGATGTCTCAAGATTACACCTTTTTCTTTCAGTTTTTCCATTCTGATTAATAAATATTATAAATATATGCATGAAGTAAAGTGACTCCATTTTAATTATGGTGGTTTTCTTTTTTTTCCAGTACTGTAACTTAAATATGATAATATTCCTTACTGTTTGTTTGTAGTCCAGTGAGAGAGGAAGACAGGCTAATCCCAAATAAATTTTTACCACATTAGGATCCAGGGTCTTTCTATTAAAGCTGTGTATTTTGGATGACCTGGAAGAACAGCATGTTACTGAAGTGGAACTAATATAAATTCCAAATTAAAAAAAAAAAAAAAAACCAAACAACACAACAACAAAAAAGACAACAAAAAGGCAAGGGGGCATTTAATTATCAAATATTTGCTTCTGGCAAAATAAGCCTTCAATTTGCTTCTGTTTCTTCATTCTCTGGAAAACCTGCAAAAATGAGATAACCCTTAATCCAAAACACATTCTCTTTATTTACTCTCACTGCTTTCCTCCTTGACTTGACTTTCTCTTTTAAGAAGTATTGCATATATAGGATGTGAGAGGCTTCATTCAACCCCAATTCTTTCAAAAAGGAAGTGATTCTGACTTGAACATATATGGTATGAGACTGGAATAAGCCAGGGAAAAGTGGTAGTTTCTCCGAACTTCAGTAGATTTTGCAAGGAAACGCAACATGCTCATAGAAACATAGAAATATTTAGGTTGAAAAGGATCCATAAGATTGAGTCAAACCGTTAACCTATTACTGCCATGTCCATCACTAGACCATGTCCCTAAGTGCCACATCTACACATCTTTTAAGTACCACCAGGAAAGGTGACCATAACACTTCTCTGGGCAGCTTGTTCCAATGCTTGACACCCTTTTCTGTGAAGAAATTTTTCCTAATATCCAATCTAACCTACCCAGGCACACCTTGAGGCTGTTTCCTCTTGGCCTGTTCCTTGTTACTTACGAGAAGAGACCAATGCCCACATAGTTGTAGAGAAAAATAAGGCCTCCCCAGAGTCTTCTTTTGTTCAGGCTAAATATCTCCAGTTTCCTTAGTTGCTCCTTGGAAGACTTGTACTCTAGACCGTTTATCAGCTTCATTGCCCTTCTTTGGTTATGCTCCAGCACCTCAGTGTCTGTTTTGCATTAGAATAATAGAATAGCTAGGGTTGGAAAGGACCTTAACATCATCTAGTTCCAATCCCCCTGCCATGGGCAGGGGCACCTCCCACTAAAACAGGTCACTCAAGGCTCTGCCCAACCTGGTCCTGCACACCGCCAGCAATGATGCTTTTACTACTTCCCGGGTGTCGTGGTTTAAGC